>OVAX01000908.1:30965-60182 GCA_900406405.1 Lepidium africanum | reverse complement strand
TCAGCTAAGGCATGAGATTCATTCAGAAATTCCTAGCATGGTTCAACTTTCATTTTCAGAGAAAGAATGAATGCAGCCAACAATTATCAACAAGGGCAGTGAGTCTAGCAAGTCTAACAACAAGTTAATGGCAGCAGAGTCCTAATTCCCAATGCAGATCTAGACTCAATCCTAAATGGAGTGCAGCTACATGAACACACTATTTTTGTGGAATACATTTTCGAAAATTTTCAAATTTGTTTGGTTTTTCTATGCCTTGAATGAAATGCTGTGCAATGAGATGTGCTAAAATGAAAAATCTTAAAGGATTTTTACACTAAGTATGGAATGCATGGAAAACAAACTAAGAATCACAAAAGCATAAGTAGTAAACTCTAGAACCCTCCCCCAAACTTAAATCGCACAGTCCATGTGTGCATAAAAGCTTAAAGGGAAGTTACAGATCGATAATAAGAGATTAGATGCAATTTGTGAAAGGAGTTTCTAGTACCTGGGCAACCGGACTCGCTATAGCCGGTGAGCATGATAGGTGAGTCAAGGTTGGGTGCTGTTCTGGACTTCAGACTCACCCCATAACAACGAGTAGGATAGATGAGTCGTGTCTTTTCCTAAGAAAAATTATGCCACTCGCCCGTGTCGCTCGAGTGTGTTACTTCCCAAGTTCTTTTCCTGAAACAACGCAAAGAAAAACGGAACTATACTGCAAGGAATATGTAAAAGGATACCATGAGATTGCCTCCCAAGTGCGCTTGTTTTAAGTCATTGAGCTTGACTTTGCCCCCGTCTTTAGGCTTGGAAAGGTTCATCGAGAAGAGCTAAGGTCTTCTCCGGGATACTGTCATCAGCCATGTAGGATCATATATTCAAGAGCTTTTCTACTTAAAGCTTGAGGACAAGCTTCATTTTGACGAGCAGAGTAATGATGGAGTATGAAGAGATTCTTCAACGGTTAGAAGAAGATCAATTCGAGTTTCTAAACCAAACCGAAGGTTCACAGATTGATATGTGTTATTTCAATTCCTCATTAAGTTATTTCTTTCAGTTAGTGTTCCAGTCAAATTAGCTTAGTGTGTTCCTATTGTTGAGGAATCACATTTTACACTTTCTTTCCATTTCCTTTGCACGTTGTAAGTGGGGAAACTCACATTTGTTTCTGTCTTCTATTTAATCAAAAAGAAAAGCCAAAAATAGGCAACTCAAATTGCCAAGGAAAAGTGTTGATAGTTACACAGATTTTGAGTAGAGCCCTAAATCTGAGGCCTTAACAAGGTAGATCATGTGAACCATCAACTTGATCATATTTTTGATCTCAAATCTATTTGTCATCGTCATCAAATTCAGCTAGCTGTAAATTTTGGCACTACCAAGTATCTTCTGGAACAGATTCTGGCACTAGTGAAGACATAACTCTTTTTGAACATTCCATGTATGTTGATTCAGATGTTTCTGATAGACTCCAGCTTAAGGAAATTTGTAGAGTCTGTGATTTAAATGATCAATTCGTTTGAGGGTTTTTCTACGTGATGGTTTGCATAATTCTTTTGTGAGTTTCTTTAACTAGAGTGTGGTTTGTTTAGGTGATAAAGGCTACAGATGTTTATTGGTTGCATTGCAATGCAAGCCTTGCTATGTGTGAGGGAGCTTCTATCCAAAGATATCTTGGTGTATCAGTCATGCCAAAATGATTGACTCGGTGACCTTTTGTTTGTTTCCCTTTGTTTGATTCTCTATGAAGATGGTGTTAGATTGATTATATAAACATGGATGTCAGTTATATGATCTAAACAAAGGCCCAAGGTTTTAAGTCCAAAACGTAAACCTTTATAAATAGGTTTCGGTAAAGAAACAGAGAAAAANCTTTATAAATAGGTTTCGGTAAAGAAACAGAGAAAAAAAAAAGGAAAAGATAAGAAGAAGATGAGATAACAACAGAGACACATATATATAAATATAATGAGCTAATTCTGGATCAGGATCTCTGCTGCTCCTTCTTCTTGAAGTCTCTCATTCTTGCTGGGAATTGGTGGATATGAAAGGCGTAAACAATCTCTGCATCAATGGTTCTCTGGAGTTGGTGTAATACTTCCAGAACGGAAACAGAGTGAAGGCTCCAAGTAGTTTCCTTTCTCGATTCACACCGCAGAGGGAGATTTTCTTGCTTGAGTTCAGGCGTCTCCCGCCGGCTCTGTTACATATTCGTTGTTCCTCAAGCTTCTCTGTTATTCTTCATCTTAGACTGTTTTCTTCGTCTCTGTTCTTACTTTGTCTCTGTTTCCAACAATCTCAAGCAAGAAAACAGTTCATGACGATGACGAAGAATAGTATTGTAGCAGACTTATCCAAACTCCAACCTCTCCTGGGATCAAATTACAGAAGATGGTCCGAAGAATTGATGTTTTTCTTCCAAGAAACTGGATTAGACTATGTTCTCATTGAAGATGGAGAAACCATTAAAGAAAGCGCTACCTCTGATTCAATTCAAAATCAAACGATTCAACAGAAGAAAGATTCATCGCATCAAGACCAGGATCAAGCTGTTAAACTCAAAAGAGACGGAAGCTTTGAAGATCATAATCGAACGTGTAGAGGCCACATCCTCAGACATCTTTCTGAGAAGCTGTTTGACATATATGTGAGTTACGAATCAGCAAAAGAGATTTGGATGAATCTTAAGAAAAAATATGGAGGTGAAGACGAAGGGAAGAAGCAGTTCATTACCACATGATGGACTTTTTTCAAGATTCAAGACAACAAGCCGATGATGGAACAACTTCACGATTATGAAGCCATAATCTCTAGGATTCAATCTGAAGGGATGACTATTGATGAACAACTTGCTGCTTTAGTGTTGATTGACAAACTGCCGGATTCATGGAGCCAATATCGCTCTAAACTGAAACATGAAAGGAGAAAGATGAGCCTTGATGAACTCATATCGGACATTCTGATTGAAGAAGCTAACAGAACTTACCAAGGTGTGAACTCTGATTCCAATTCTTTCAAGTCTGATGCAAATCTTGTGGAAAGTACTCCAGGTCTCAGGAAAGGGAAAGGAAATTAGACAGAGAAGAAGAAATCCAAAGAAGATAAGTTGTCATTGAAAAGAAATAAAGAGTTCAAGAAGAAAGTAAAGTGCTGGAATTGTGGAAAACAAGGCCACAAGAAATTCGAATGCAGACTGCCTCATAAGCCAAAGACTGAATCTCAAGCTCACTTGACAGAAGACATAATAGCTGTGGTCACAGAAGTTCATGCTGCAACTGATAAAGTTGAATGGATCATTGACTCAGGATCTATAAGACATATCTGCAATGAAAGGTCTTTGTTCAAGAAATTAAAGGAGAATGGAAACAACTCAGTTTATCTGGGAGATGCAAGGGCTCTGAAAGTCGAAGGGATTGGTGAAGTTGAGCTCAGAATGTCTTCAGGAAGGTCTCTTACTCTGACTAAAACTCTCTTTGTGCCAGACATGCGTAGAAACTTGGTCTCTAGTGCACTTCTGATGAATGCTGGTGTGAAACAAACCATAGAAAGTGGAATGTTGGTGTTGTCTAAGAATGGGAACTACGTAGGAAAAGCATACTGTTGTGGTAATCTCTTTGTATTGGAAACTGATGAAATGAATAAAGTGATTGATTCTGCTTATATGGTTTCCAGTTTTGATTTGTGGCATAGTAGACTTGGTCTCTTGAATGCCAAATCTGTTAAATGACTGAAACAAGCTAATCTGATTCACGATTCATTGGATTTCAATTCATCTAAATGTGAAATCTGTGTTGAAGCCAAACATGCTAGATTGCCATTCAGGAATGCCATCAGTCCTTCCTTAAGCGTCTTAGATTTGATTCATACAGACATAGCAAATTTTAAAAACACACCTAGTAGATGAGGAAAGAATTACTACATCACATTTGTAGATGACTGTTCAAAATATACTCGAGTTTATCTTCTGAAATCTAAAGATGAAGCCTTTGACATCTTTGTTCAATACAAAAACGAAGTAGAAATCAAAAGAACAGAAAGCTAAAGAGACTAAGATCAGATAGAAGTGGAGAATACATGTCAGAGAAGTTGAGAAATCTGTGTATAGATGAAGGTATAACCATGAGACTTCAGCTCCATATTCTCCTCAGCAGAATGGAATAGCTGAGAGGAAGAACAGAACATTAAAAGATATGATGAATGCAATGCTCTTGAGCTCAGGTCTATGTGATTAATTGTGGGGGGAAGCTGTTCTAACAGCATGTTACATCCTTAATAGAGTCCCACATAAAAGAATTCAAGGAACTCCTTATGAACATTGGAAAGGATACTCACCAAACTTGAGATATTTTAAATCATGGGGTTGTTTAGCTAAAGTTGGACTGCCAGACTTTAAACGAAGCAACATTGGACAGAAAACTCAAGACGCAATCTTCATAGGATACGCAAACAACAATGCAGCTTATAGATGTATTCTTTTTGACAAGACATCAATGGCTCTGAATCAGGTAGTAGAATCCAGAGATGTAGAGTTCTTTGAAGATGTCTATCCATTCAAAAAGAACAAAGATCAAGATACTTTTTCTTCCTCTTGTATCTCTCCAATCACGAAACCAAATGATAATTTGTCGAAGAGAAACACTTTAACAATGTCAGAAGAAGTAGAAGTAAGAAAAAGGAAGGGAACTAAGTTTGCAAACGATTTTGGAGCAGACTTTATAACCCACTTCTTGGTACAAGAAGATGAGCTGAGTGAAGATTTTGTATTCACCTATCTGCTAGAAGAAGAACCGTTATCTTATGCATAAAGATGGGTTCATGAGGAGGATGAGATCATTGATTTCGGTTCAATCATGGTTCTCAGGACTTATCTAACAACCTAAAAGGCAGATCTTAGGCTAATGATTCAAAGAAAAGACAATCAAGCCACTCTCATGAACATTGATTTCTCAATCCAAGTGTGACCTAACCCAAATCTCTTGGTGATTACATACTCAGGTTGGCATGAAGAGACAATCCTAAATAGCCACCTAACTCTCTAAACAACCAATCTCTTGGGAAAGAGAAGCTAATCCTAGTCTAAACCTAGCCAAGCATTTCATCAAACACCTTCTAAGCAATGAAAGCAACATATCAGATTTCAAGTGATCAGGTTGAAATAGGCATTAAGAACATCTAGACTAGCAAGATCAATGGCAATAACAACCTAAACAAGACAGAAAAGCATGATCTAACCTCAATCTATCCCATCTCCTCAGTAACCCTAAAGGATCGACTTACTAAGCATGATGAAATTCATAAACCCAAAAATTGAAATAAAAGACATGGAAAGAAAGAGCATTAAAAACTGAACAAGATGTATTAAATTACCAAAGTCAGCAAATCAACACATTATTCAAGATCTAGCATGAAAGGAGAAAAGAAATAGAGGAAAAGAAAGATTATTATAACCTAGGAACCAAAACCTTAGTAGAGTCAACGCGGAGAAAAAGTCAACAAAACTCAGAGTCGGTGGCTCAACTCGCCAATGGCATGTCGAGTTGTGGCCTTTAATTTAATTTGCTCGTCATTCACTAGTGTATGGCGAGTTGTCCAGTCGAGTTGTAGGCTTCAGCTGCTTCTGAGTCACCACTCATTTAGTGCATGGTGAGTTGGAGTGAAGAGGCGTCGATTATTTTCAGTCTGCAAGGCCTTCTGCCCAAATGCTTCATCTTAGTTTGATCCTAAAATCACTCCAATTGCTCCCAATTTAAGCTCATAGGTACCTGAGATGCTCCAAATGCAATATGTATGCAATATGAACCTAAAAGGACTCTAAAGTGCAGAGAATGCAATGAGTATACATGGAAATGTAGATGAATTATGCACCTAAAATGGGGTAAAATCCAGACATATCAACTCCCCCAAACTTAGATTTTGCTTGGCCTAAAGCAAATTCAAGAATCTAAGAAGGAAAAGAAGATGCAACATTGGGAACTCAAAGCCAAACATGCTGATTTAAGGGTTAAACGATCAATGTCCTTGTCAAAAGTTCTAGGATGCAAGCATTCAGCCATACTCAAAAACATTAGCCATGATCATCACAAAACCGAATGGATTCAACCTTGACTACTCATGCATTCAAATCAGCTGTCCTTTTAACATTCATTAAAGTTCAGAACCGTGGATCAAGTCTAAGCATCAATAAGGAGTTCATTTGGCTAAGGTAAGGCTTAAGAGATAAAAATGATCTCCTACAATATATGGTCAATCAATGCATCAAGGGATCACTAAAAAATGGATAAGCTTCGGCATAATGCTAAAGGTGAGATCCAATAGGTGCATACAAGAGCACGCATCCATCTACCCATACACCCATATGATCCAACCTAGCAGTTCTAAACCCAGAATATGATCCTAGTCTACCTTTTCAACACAAGGCTTCTTCTTTTTCCAGCCACCAAGATAATAAACACAAGCTTTTCCAATCGAAAATCTAAGGAGGGGGTCTTATTACTTAAATTTATAGTGGTTTTGGAACTTAAACACTTACAGCAGTAGGCTCTTTTCTTCTTTAACCAAGACTTATTATTTCTTTACCCATTCTTAGAACCTTTCTTACTTTCCAATTCCCCAAAACCTTTACTAGAAATCTTTTATTCTTTCAGCTCAATTCCTCCTTAAACTCCTTCTTTTAAACCTTTCCTTTCCTTGCTTATACTTTTCATAACTTCCCATGCTTAAATACAAGCAAAACCCACACTCAAAACCATAGCCACCTAATCCTAGTCTGATCCAAAAATTGTGAACCAGAATCTACATGGAGATATGCCCTTGTCGGTTCTCACCTAACACGTTATGCTAAGATTAAAATAGGCCTCACAGTCACACAAAAAACAAGGCATGGTTTGAAATGAGTCGATTATGCAGCTAGGTGGGAAGCTATTTGGACTAATCAAGATAGCAGTCATGAAGCGAAAAGATAGTCCAAATATTTTGTGAAATCCATAAACTCCAAAGTGATGCAAAAACTGGATAATTGCTAATTCAAATTCCGGTTATCACTTAAGCAAGAGACAACATCAAATCACAGCGTTTTCAATCAAAATATGCAATACATACCGTGAATTCCAAGCATGGTTCAGTTTTAATTTCAAGCTATAATGAATGCATCAAACAACTTAAGACGAGGGTAATGATTCTAACCATCAAACCAGCAGCAAACAAGGCAAAAACATCATAGTTTCCAATGCAAACTAGACTCAATCTACATGATATGCAACTATATGACACTCTGTTTATGTAGTTTTTTTTTTCATATTTTTTGATTTTCTGTGCTTTTCTATGCCTTATATGTATGCATGATCATAATGAAAAATCTTTTTGGATTTTTATAAAGCTTATATGAATACATGAGAAATGAAAATAAGATCAAAGAAAACAAGATCAAATGCTATCTAGAACCCTCCCCCAAACATAAATCACACAGTCTCTTGTATGGATAAAAGAGTTGGAGAAGAATCCTAGACCAATAAACAAGCAAAAAAAATAAAGATGCAGTGGTATGTACAATGATGGTTGGAGTTTGTTACCTCATTTGTACTCAAACAGGTAAGTTATGGAGGCATTCATGTCCTCCAATGTGTAGCTCACCGGGTTTTGATAAGGGTCTGCAGGCACCTCGTCGAGTGGAGTGACTCGCAGTGGTCCAAGGCTTGCCTCGCTAGTCTCAAAGTTGCCCTCACTGGTCTACACGGCGAAGTTGGGTGGTGAGGTGGGGTGGCTACATCTTCTCCTCCTATGTATGAGCGAGCCATCTGCTACAGAGTGTCTGGCTGGTTCTGGTGGCGGTTCATGAGTCTCCTCAACTGAAACTGAGTGTCTTCTTCTTGGTGGGCTTGGATTTTTTTCATGTGATGTATCTCCACTAAATCTGTCCTTCAGGGCATTCATATCCCTTCTTAGCTCCTCTCTTTCTCTTCTCCACTCATCCTTTTCTTTTGTTAGATTCTTGACCTTATTAACCAACCACTTTCCCAGATTCTGGATTTTACCAATTCGTTTGTGAGCCTCTTTAGCTGGAATTCCCATCCTTGGTGCAGTAAACTCTTCAAAGTAGTAACTTTCTGGCTTAACCTCATCTTCATCTTGTAAATGTGCTGAATATTCCCCACGGTGTTGTGGTGATTGAGTCTCGGCAAAAAGATAGAGTGGGTGAGTGAACTGAATATTCTGCATTATGTCAATCGAGCTCAGCTTTGTACAAGGGAGTGCAACTCTTGCGTCTTGCTCCTCAGGGTGGACGAATTTATATATCAACTTCCCATCATGTTCTTCCCATGCTAAGACATTTGAGCCTTTTAGATAACGAGCTGTCATGAACCTTAGCTCAATACCTACAGACATATCAATTGGAACTCCACAAGCGATCAGTATTGGAGTGACTATGCCACCTATGTTGATTGCTTTGGGTTTTCTTTTGGATGCTTGTGTCATTGCCCTTGTTCTGTAAGACTTAAATTAACTAGATAGAATATATGCCAAGCCAGAGTTGGCATCATCTCCAAGAATCCTTCTTCAATTAGGCATTTCTCCTATTATCTCTTTTAGAGCAATATCAAGCAGTTGCATCTCTCCCAAATTGATAGGACCAGGTGATGATGGCCTTGCAAACAGCAGATTTGCAATTGCTCTTCTAGCATAGTTAATTCATGGGTTTCTGATCCAGCTAGCTTTACTCCTTGATGGATCAAATGGAGTAGCTCCACTCAGCATTTGCTAAACATCATCCAGCTCATCTCCATCAATATTTGGGTACGTAGCAGCTCCTGGTGGAAAACCGAACAACTCCTCTATTTGTTTAAATGTGAATTTGTAATTACGCCTATGTACCTTGAATGTTATCATGCTCCATCTCGCTCAATCAAGGCTGGGGGTGTTGTCACATATTCATGAGCTTCCACTGTGGCTAAAAACTGCACCGTCTCTTCCTTATATGCTTTGGAAACCATGGATGCCAACTGAGACAGCCCACAAGCTTCTAGCACCAAATCCACATCACTAGAGATACCTATTATGTCCATTGTCAGTCTATGAGGATAAGCTGTCCCTTTGAAACCCATCATATTAAGCGCTTCATAGGCTTGCTCTGGTCTAGCATCTCTCTTTTCCACTTCAGCTCTCTGCGCCACTTGTCCCTCTTCCAATACGATTTTGGCCTCCTCTTCACTGTACCCATCCCTCATCAAAACTCTAAGATCATTCATGAACTCAGTATCAGGCTCGTCTCTCCTAATGTTCTTGGACCCATTATCATCCTGATCCACCTCCATTGGAGAACCCATTGCTTCAGCACCTTGACCTTGATCTCCTTCAGCACTAACCCTTGGTGTCTCACCTTCACTCTCTTATGGCACAGCAATATTTTTCCCTTTGTCAACAGGAGGTTCACTCTCCTCATCACTGTCAACACTTACTGCCCCATAGCTAATGATAGGTGGTGGTGGCTCATTTTTCTTAGCATGTGCCTTAAGAGCACTCCTCAGTGATTTAGCCAATGGACTAGAGCTAGACTTACTTGGTTTTTGAACTGGTGGGACCTCCTCTGGTTGCTGAGTGGGAGCCTCTTCTTCATCACTCTCATTTCTCAAGATCATCCTTCTTCTACCCACACTGCTCTACTTACTTCCTTCTGAAAAATCTGTATCATTAAGTGAATTTCCTAAAGCTCTTGTAGCAGCTTCCCTCTTTACTTTAGCCGCCTTCTTCTTATCTCACTCACGAACTCGGTCACAACCTCCCCAATGGATCTTATCCACAGCCTTAACTTGATAGGACATGGTAAAGACAAAAATATGGATCAAGAAGCATTTTTCTTAGAACCTAGTGTACAACTCGCCGAGACTACTCGCTGGGTGAGTGGCGAGTAATGGTTATCCGCCCAGAAACTTTTTGACCCTGCCCAATTCTCCTAAACTCGCCGGTGGGACTCCCCAAACAAGGAGTGAATGGAGCTTCTTCTTCTTCTGAACTCGCTGGAGAGAGGTTCTGAATTAGGGAAAAAAATTTGTAGAGAGAGAAGTTGTTTGGTGTGGAGAGCAAGTGAAGAATGAGGTTGTATTTATAGGGTAAGTGGAAAGGAGCCTCTTTGCTTGGTGTGGGAGACAAGAGCTAACACAAGGAGCTGGAGAACCATGTGCTTCGCCGGGTCCACTCGCCACTACTCTCCATTCTGCACCACAACTTTGAGCTGACAAGTTCTGCACCACAACTTTGCTTGACTCGCTAACTACACTCACTAAGCATAATAAGGTAAGCTTAACCACACCTTCTAGAACCCCTTTGCTGCTCAACTCGCTGGTCCCACTCGCTTTGCTGGGCCTCAAAATTTCCAAATGGGCCTCTGTTTGCTAGGTCCAACTCGCCAGGTGGGTAGCGAGCACTATTCATGTAGCCCAAGAATTTCCCAATCTGATCCACAACTGCTCAGTGATTGTCCCTTGCTTCTGTAGATTGGTTTCCTGCTCGATAAAGACATTCAAAAACAAGAAACCCATATATCTGAAGAAGGTGTAGTGTGAGCTAATCAGTGCTTAATCCAGCCAATCATCAATCATTTCCCAAGGATTAAGCAAATTGATTACTGCAAAATCAGATTGTATATCTAAGGAGAATAGATGATGTACTTGAGTGAGTAAGTAGGATTAGTAGTAGTAAATCATTAAATTATGCTCTAGAATATCCTATGCAATCACTCACTCAATACATTACCAGAAAAGGATATAAGTTCCTGCTGACCTAGTTTTGGATCAATTACTCGCCGGTCTGCTTGGCGAGCTCAATGTTTTTCTTGCCAATCTTGGCTTTTGTTCTGTGAGGTGCTTATGGCTAATGCAACAACCTTCTTTTGAGCTCTAAACCTGAAAATCAGACAACCATGTTACAACCCACAAGCATAGTTTTCAAAAGGATATAAAACAGAAAATAAAAACTGAAGCAAAGTTTATAAACAAAGGATATGCATGGGATTCCCTCCCAAGTGCGCTTGTTTAGAGTCTCCAACTTGATTCTTCACACTTTACTGATTAGTGTGGTGTTGCAAGGGAAACCAAAGTTCCCTTTTCATCATTCTCATTGGCCTTGTCACCATTAATCTCACTGATAGTAAAGCTTTGGCCTTTAATTGTTAGCCTCCTTGAATCATCCCCATTCAAATCAAATTCCATCTTGACATCCTTTCCCAGATTCAGCTCAATAGTCCTTTTCTTGACATCAATCACAGCTCCAACCGATGCTAAAAATGGCCTTCCTAACAACAGTGGGTCCTGAGGCTCTTCATCCATGTTAATCACTATGAAATCAGTAGGAACTTCCACATTGCTGATTCTGATAGGCAAATTCTCCAACAACCCATGAGGAAGACATGTGGTTCGATCTACCAAGATGAGAGAAAACTTGCATGATTTGTAATTGGTGAAACCTAGATTCTTTGCCACAGTGAGAGGTGTCAAGCTTATAGAAGCTCCAAAGTCACAATTTCCTTTCTTGAAGTCAAGGTGACCAAGAGAACATGGAAAAGTAAAAGTCCCTGGATCTTCTAGCTTTTCTAGCACAATCTTACCTTGAGCCACATCATTACACTCATAAGATTCAATTACCATCCCTTCAGCTGCTTTAGTCTTCTCCTTAATTGCATCCTTGAGGAATTTCTGAAACTGAGGGATTAATGCAAATGCATCCAAAAGTGGGATCTTAAGTTCAACCTCCTTCATCTGATCATCGAACATCTCTCTGTACTTAACCACTTGATCTTTCTTTGCAGGAAAAAGAGCTCTAGACTTGCCAACTGGTTCATTGAGAGGTGTACGTAAAACAACAGGTTTTTTAGCGTCTTGAAGTTCAACTCACCGTTCTGCATGGCGAGGCTGACTGGTGAGTTCACCTGTTGGGGGTAATTCCTCAGCTTGTTTCCCCTTCCCTCCTTGAACCACACTGTCCTCAGTGTTCTTTGTCATATCAGCTCTTGGGGGAAGCTCTTTACCACTCCTAAGTGTAATAGATTGAGCGGTGTACTCCTTAGGATTCTGAATAGCCTTCTCTGGTAATTAGCCTGTAGTCTTCATAAAAGAAGAAGCTTGCTGGCTCTCAACATGCTTAAGCCTGGCATTTAAAGTCTTAAATTTGCAGTTCAAATCATTATGTGAAGTATCAATCCGTTGATGGACTTCTGCAAACTTCTTGGTGAACTCAGCAGTTTGAGTGGTTTGGCCTTGTCTGATTGCTAAAGAAGCTCCATGATATCTGGTGAATCCTTCTGTGTAGGCACTGAAGCTTGAGTCACACCTAGTGCTGGCTGGAAGCTCTGATGGTACTGGTTCTTAGGGATCCAAGCTTTTGTAGCTTTGGTCGGATAGACTTGATCCTGAGGGTTTTCCACATTTGGGTTCCTGTATGAGAGATTGGGATCCTACTTCCAGATGTTCCACTGCTTTCGACCTCCCTAATTTTGAAGAAAACTGATCTCCGCAACCTGTTCATCCTCCTCGTCTTGAATCTGCTGCTCCTCAACAAGGTTTACTTGCTTGTGATAAACCAGCAGCAACTTGTCCAACTTGTCATGCAAAGTCTTCAGCTCCTTCCTGTTTACTGAGTCCGATTCTCCTAACCCTCTTATTGTGCGATCATACTCCTTACCATATTGGCCATCAGCAAGTGCCAAGTTCTCAATCAAAGCTCTACCATCCTCCACATCTTGGTTTCGGAAATTACCATTACTGGCTGTGTCTAATAGCATTATGAGCCTTGGGTGAACACCTCTGTAGAATTGGCTGAGAATAGTTTCTTTAGGGAAACCTTGATGGGGGCATTAGGATTGATAAGTGTTATACATTTCCCATGCTTCAGCCAAGGATACAGTGCTGGTTTGAGCAAAGTTCGATATGCTCAAACTTAGCTATTATGGAATTGGAGAAGAATTTAGCAAGAAAGACTCTCTTGCAAACAACCCAAGTGGTGATTAATCCCTGAGGAAGGCGTTTCTCCCAGATATGAGCTTTATCACCTAGTGAGAATGGGAAGAGGATAAGCTTCAAAGCATCTTCAGAGACACCATTGATCCTTGTTAGACCACATACCCTCTCAAACTCATCAAGATGGTCAAGTGGATCCTCTATTGGCAAGCCATGAAACTTGTTGTTCTGAACCATACTAATTAGTCCACTCTTTATCTCAAAGTTGTTGTTTGGAATTGGTGGAGGTCGAATTCCATGCCTTTGAGTGTGAATATTGGGTGCATCACTAGCTCCGATGTGTCTAGGCCTTCGACGTTGAGGCTAAACCGGTGGAATAAGGTGGGGTGGTGGTGGTGGTGTTCCATCAGTGGAACCTTCAGGTGTGGTGTTATCATTCATCTCCTCTTGTTCTTTGTTCAGAACCTCAATCATGTCCCTTTGTTCTCTTAACTCTTTTGGAAGCAAATGGATGTTGTCTAGATATCTGAACAAATTTTGATTTCCTTTGGATCGGGTCTGATGCATCAACTCAGGAAAACAGCCCGGAACAACACAACACACTGAGTGAGTGGCAAGTTGCAGGTGCGAGTGGCAAAATCTGGTGTAGAGAGAAATGCTCCTCGTTAGTGATTGGCAAGTTGACCTGTAACGCACCAGAAACAGAAGAGCCAAAGCTGCAACACCTTGTTATTAAGTAAGAACAACAAACACTTGATCTCATAAAGCTTATAATCTAGAATATAGCAGACAAAACACTAATTTGGTAACAACGCCAATTTGATAACATGTTTTTAGCCCTTATATGTTATCAAATCCTCATAGTACTTGAGGTATCAAACCAAAAGTGTGTTGCTAGCATTAAGGGTATGAGAAGCTATTCTAATCCAAGCAAATCAATTTCCAGAATTTGTCACAAAGCAAAACAAAGCAATAGCTTAAAAACAGAGCAATACAAAACAGAGAAATGAGTATAAAACAGAGTAATAAAATAAATGCAACAGATGATAAAGATGGGCTCATGAGGAAGATAAGATCATTGATTTTGGTTCAATCATGGTTCTCAGGACTTATCTAATAACCTAAAAGGCAGATCTTAGGTTAAGGATTCAAAGAAAAGACAATCAAGCCACTCTCATGAACATTGATTTCTCAATCCAAGTGTACCCAAATCTCTTGGTGATTACACACTCAGGTTGGCATTATGATACAATCCTAAACAATCAACTAACTCTCTAAACAACCAATCTCCTGGGAAAGAGAAGCTAATCCTACTCTAAACTCAGCCAAACATTTCATCAAACACATTCTAGGCAATGAAAGCAATATATAAGATTTCAAGTGATCAGGTTGAAATAGGCATTAAGAACGTCTAGACTAGCAAGATCAATGGCAATAACAACCTAAACAAGACAGAAAACCATGATCTAACCTCAATTTATCCCATCTCCTCAGTAACCCTAAAGGATCGACTTACTAAGCATGATGAAATTCATAAACCCAAAAATTGAAATAAAAGACATGGAAAGAAAGAGCATTAAAAACTGAACAAGATATATTAAATTACCAATATCAGCAAATGAATACATCATTCAGGATCTAGCATGAAAGGAGATAAAAAACAACTTTCTGTTCTTGCTACACATGGAAATAAAACGTGGATAGGGTTTGTGTGGGCCAAAAGGGGTATTTATAGCCTAGGAACCAAAACCCTAGTAGAGTCAACACGGAGAAAAAGTCAACAAAACATAGAGTTGGTGGCTCAACTCGCTAATGGCATGGCGAGTTGTGCTGCCAAGTTGTGGCCTTTTCTTCAGTTTGGTCATCACTCACCGGTGTATGGCGAGTGGTCCAGGCGAGTTATAGGCTTCAGCTACTTCTAAGTCACCACTCGTCCAGTGCATGGCGAGTTGGAGTGAAGAGGCGTCGATTATCTTCAGTCTGCAAGGTCTTCTACCCAAATGCTTCATCTTAGTTTGATCCTTGCTGTCTTTTGTCCCAAAATCACTCCAATTGCTCCCAATTTAAGCTCGTAGGTACCTGAGATGCTCCAAATTTAATATGTATGCAATATGAACCTAAAAAAACTCTAAAGTGCAGAGAAAGCAATGAGTATGCATGGAAATGTAGATGAATTATGCACCTAGAATGGGATAAAATGCAGACATATCAATATACCATAAATATATTTCCAAAATAATCAGAGGATGTACAACAAAATAGTTAAAGTTGTTGCATGGCCTAAAAATATTTAGAAGGAAAGCATACTAAACATTACATCAACTGAGAGTTACGTAAATTTAAACCAAATATATAAGAGCCATTTCCCTTTTTTTGAGTACCATTAAGCAAGCACGGTGTCTTTGATTTATCTGTCTAGAGCCTCTGCCGTGGAGGGAGGTCCATGGTGAAGTCTTGAGTTTTGTTCTCTCCAAATCGTGTAAGTTACTGCCTGCACTACCCATTTCTTGAGAGTGGAGAATAGGTCACGGGAATGGCTAAGGAGCCACAAGATGAGGGAACTCCACGATGCAAAGGAGCTTGCGGAGAGACCTAGCTTGGCAAAGCATTTTGACCAAATACTGAGGGAGAATGGATAATGAAGGAATATGTGATCACGTGTTTTCACTTCGGCATCACAAAGTAAGCAAGAGGGCGATGGTGTATTTGTCCACATAGCCAATATGGATTTAACTGAGAGTCTTTCCATTTTGCTACCTAAAAGAAAAATGAATGCTTTGGGATGGCTTTAGAGAACCAGACAGCTATATGCCATTGTTTCTTCCCCGAGTTCGATCTTATGAATTCCCATGTGTGTTCATTGAGAACGATTCTCTAATATTGGTATCATGGCCCCAAAGAAATATATTTTTTACCTCTTGAGCTATTTGGAACTAGAACTTATTATATTTCATGCCTCACTCTCCAAGCATCAATGTTCCTACTATGAGCTAACGGAAGTCTCCATGCACCATTGTACACAACCTCACAAACTGTGTTATCTCGTGATACACCCAGAAACAGATGGTCCCGAGTCTCCCATAACCTCAATAAGTGGGCCTAAGTTGCACTAGCTATCATACCAGAAGAAAGCAGTCTTACTGTCCCCTAGCTCGTATTTCATAAGCTTCCTCGCAAGTGGTCTCAAACCCTAAAGAAAACACCATATCCACGAGGAGGAAGGCTTTGCAGTGTCTGTCCAGAAGTTTTGTGTTCTTAACATATGAGCCTTCATCCAAGCTACCCACAGAGATCCAGTATTAGTGAATAATAACCGAATAAGCTTAAGGTTCAAAGCTTTATTCCATGTGGAGAAACTTCTCAGGCCTAAGCCTCCCTTATCCTTTGGGAGAAAAATATCCTTCTAAGCCACTTTGGCCTTCGCCTTTTTTTTTATTTTCCCACCCCAAAGGAACTTGTTATAGAGCCTTTCAATCGCTAATAAGCAACCTTGTGGTAGCGCAAAGGCAGAGGCCCAAAAGTTGACGACACTGTAAATTACAACCGAGATAAGCTGAAGTCTGCCAGAGAAATATAGCAGTTTAGCAGTCCAAGCATTGAACATACTCAAAATCAAATCCATGAGAGGGGAGTAGTTATTCTTTCTCATTTTTCAGTGCAATAAAGGCAAGCCTAGATATTGAACATGTAATGAACCTAATTGAAAGCTCATATGGTGGAAAAGGTCTAAATCTACATCCTCAAGACCTGACAGGTACATGGTTGATTTGTCACAATTCATACTTAACCCTAAAATTTGCTGGAAGGTGTCAAGAACCATGACAATCTACTGTAGAAATTCAATACGTCCGTCACAGAAGATCATGAGATAACGCAAATACCAAGTGAGAGACGCTAGGATTTTGGCCTAGTGGATGGTATCCTATGTCTTTAGCTTCATATTTCCAGTTCAACATCTGAGGTTAAATTTCCATGGTAATCACAAATAATGAGGGAGAGAGTGGGTTCCCTTGTCTTAGACCTTTCGCACCCTTGAAGAACCCACATATACGGCCGTTTATATTGACCGAGAAGGATGTTATGGTTATGCACTGCTTAACCCATTCAATGTATTGGTGAAGGAATTCCACAACTGTAAGATAAGTGACGATGGAGTCCCACTTGACACTGTTAAAAGCTTTTCTCAAATCCACCTTAAGCAGTTCTTGTCTTGAACAAGTACCTCTCCCCGAACCTTGAGCCAGTTCTGTGGCTAACAACACGCTTTCTACAAGGAGTTTCCCTTTCACAAAAGATGATTGGGAGTATGATACCATAGCTAGAAGGAGAGGCTGAGCCTTTCTTGCAAGCAACTTTGAGATTACTTTGTATAGTACGCTATAACATGAGACTAGACAAAATTCACTTATCTTATCTGCTCCAGGTCTCTTGGGAATCAATGAATGACTATTGCGTTGAGTTGCTTCAACAACCTACTTGAAACAAAAAATTCTCTCACTGCATCAACGGCTTCAACACCTATTACCTGCCAAGTAGCTCTAAAAGTTTTCCTCGTATATCCGTCAGGACCCGGGGATTTGTTTCTCAGAATCAGCATGAATTCATGCGCTATATCTTTGTCAGAAAATACAACAGCAAGGGAGGATCTAGCTTCTGGTGAACAGAGAAACAAGATATTGGCCTTAATGTTAATGTGATAAGCATGAGATAATAGAGAAGGAGCAGTTTCTAGTAGGTCCTTGTAGTAGTTAATACACATATCATGTAGGTATGTTACCTTTCTCACTCTGTTACCAAAGTCATCCATCAAATAGTATAAGTAATTAACCGCTCCCCTAGCAGCCGCACATCTATGAAAATATGCAGAGTTAACATCTTCATCTTGGACCCATTTGACTCTGGATATCTGAAAGAGGTATTTCTCTTCCGCTAACACCAATGTCCACCATTTTTTATAAGCTGCTTTCTCCAATGAGGCTTGATGAGAGAATGGGTTTACTAGGGTACAAAGTTGGTAGTCCTTGTACTCTAATTGTGCTTCTTTAACTCGTTGCTTAATTTGGGAGAAAATAGCTTCAGATTCCTAGCAAAGCAAAATTGAACCGTACTAGAAACTCGTGACTCATGCCAGTGTTGTAATACTGTGGACAAGAACTCATCATGATCAAATAAGAAGTGTGATATTTGAAAACGCTTTAGAGCTCTCTCGATAGTACCAAAGTGTATAGCAATCGGCAAGGGAAAATTCTAGAGACCAACTGTTGATAACCACCACACTGTCTAACATCTTTGCAATGGCGTTAAGCTCCTGCTTGTTCCACTAAGTAAAGTCTTACAGATCTGAGTACTCTAAAAACTCTCTAAACTACATCATTCCACCAGAGATGCGCGTACCACCTGCTTAGTGGTCTTGCAGGTCCTTAGTCTGGTTAAAGTCACATAAAAGAATCCATGGCAACGATTGAGTGACCATATCCCTACTTAGGCTTGAGATTTGATCCCAAAGTTCCTTCCTTTCCCCCTACAGTTTGCAGCGTAATTAAATGAGACTACAATCAATTTGTCCTCTGCATGAAGCGTCACCAGACAAGTAACCATCTGAGCTGATTTAGAGTTGATAGTGAGAGAGATAGAAGCCTATCAAACCACCCAGATTCTAGCCAACCTTGCAAACTCATAGTTGTTCAAAGAATTCCAACTCGGGAAAATACCAGTAGAGAATTTTGAAACTTAGATTGCTTCACTCTCATTTCTGTAATGCTACCAAAGAAACGGGTGTGGTCTACCGTAGCCACTCCTTTAACTTATGCTACTTACTAGTCCTATTGCATCCTCTGACATTCCAACAAAAACAGTCAACATTCATAATTAGTTTTTGGATTTGCGAGAGGTAACCTTTCTTAGAGAATCCCTCTTATATCTTCTCTAATTTTTGGATAACATGCTATTGATGCAGGCAACATCTGCCTGGTTATCGTCATCCTCAGATCGGGTAGATCTTATGGAAGAGGAATCCTCTAAGGACTTTGTTCTGAAGAGGATGAGCAGATTGCATTGGTAGGATAAGCAGACTTGGATTTAGAAGAAGAAGCATACTTAATTTTAGCTGAAGTTGTCTTCTGAATTTTCTCCTTTAGAGGCTACTTAGCGTGTTGGTGGAGATCTATGACCAGGTAAATACTCTTCAACTGTTTAAAAGTAAAATTTTTGAGCTTTTCTACCTGAAGTTGACCCTCAGCGCATGGTACTCTAGGAGAAGATTGCTCAGAGCCACTATGGTCAGACTGGTCAGATTTGTTAGAGGTCGCTGGAGTCTCAGTCCTCTCCTTCTTCCTCCTCCATGACCTGCTCTTGTTCTTGCGAACGAAAGGCTTCTATGTTTTCTCTAAAGGAGTTGCAGCAGAGCGCTTTAGTCGGCGACATTGTTCTGTAATATGGGATGTTGATTTGCAGTTGACACATAGGATTGGTGCAGTTGGACATCTTTTCAACGAATGACCAAGTTCATTGCAAGAAGAACATTTTGGGGGAAGCTGGCTAGAGACTTCAATCCAACATGTGGCACATGTGTCTAACTCAACGTACAATGCTTCAGGCAGAGGCTCCAAGATGTTTACAAGAGTGAAGACTTTCGCCACCTCAAGGTCAATCAGCTTCACTGTCATCCTACAAGTCCCGCAACAAGTTCCAGCGCTTCTCTCATAAAAAAAAAAAGCTGGCATACCCCAAAATTTGACTCAGATAGGAGCCTCTTTAAGTTCTAGCATTGTCGAGGAAACACCTGGTTCCAAATCAGCCACAAACATCGTATACCCATCTGTGAGCCAAGCTTTTTGTGCTAGCACCCGCTTTCTTGTGACAGGGCATTGAATCCTAATCAAAACATATCTCGATCTTTGTTTAGAAATTATGATGTCTCTCTTGTTCCTACTTTAAATGTAGTTAATGATTGCGTAGAGAGCTCCATTTAATGACAAGTTTCCATGGAATTGACCAAGAATAAATTCAAACCACCTATGCTTGTTTTTTGTTAAGATTGCACTTGGGAGTTTCACACATAACTCCCCAGATGATAGTTTGAAATTTGTACCCTTCTTCTTTATCTTTCCTTTAGAACCATTAGAACGAGCAAACAAATCCTCCCAGGAGGGGTTAGAGTGAGCTACAACTTGCTCAGTTGGAGGATTTTGGCTCTGCTCAACGGGATTGTCGACAGCAGTCTTATCTTTTGGCATTGCAGAAACAATTCTCCCTACTATAGTGACTGGTGGAGTCTCTAAGGACACATGTCCCGAGAAAGGAGAAGGAGAGCTCACATCGATGGCTTGGATCTGAGCGACGGAGCATGGAAGCGGATATGACTTTACAAAGGAGGGCTTCGAGTTTGAAGATGAGGAGGGGGAGAGAGAGGGGTGAGCCGAGGAAGCAGAGGAGGAAGACTTCTTCTTCGGAGATTTCTTGTCTTTCTTTTTCTTGGCTTTCATTGGAATTGAACGACGCCGGGTTAGGCTGACGTCGTCGGAGAAAGAGACTAAAATAGCATAAATCTAAATCGCCCTTTTCTCTCTCTCGAGTTTATTTTTAGTGTAAGTCAAAATCTGCTTTGTGCCAATTCCTTCAAGATGCTATATGTATACTACATAATCAATCTTTAGACTTCTGTTAAATAAATATTATTCATATATGTGTATGAGACAAAGACATTATGTCTTACTTGAAACTTCAAAAATGCCTCAAAGAGACATTTATGAACGTAGGCATGCAATCTTCCTCAAACCTTGAATAGTAGATGAAGTCATCAATAAATTATATAGAAATAAACATCTATTATATAATAAAAAGAAAGAATTTTCAATGATTCCTTTTAAAGTTAACACTTATTTACAATGAATGTCATTGGAGATTTAGGAGGTGTATTCAAACTAGAATTTTAGGTTATTTAGGGAGGTTTAGATTTTGATAGATTTGGAAAGACTTGAGTGAGTTTTGAGAGTATTTGAAATGATTTACGTTGATTTATTTTTATTTTTTCTAACAATTAGATAGTGATTAAGGAGATTTATTATAAGTCACATGATAATTTTAGGAGATTTGTTACAAATCAGTTCGTTTAATTTTTTCATTATACTCGATGCTTTGCTGAATATTATAAATCAGAATCATAAATAGAATTTCGTTTCAGAAAGAAACCTCTCGTTCTCTTTACAATCCAAATAAGCCGCTTATTTCTTCCGAAAATATTAGATAAAGTTGGATTATTTCTTGTTCGCAATGACATTGCTCGAGGCTATCTCCAAGGCTGTAGCGAATCAGGATCGAAGGTAGAAAACTCTAATCATGATACTTTTATCAATCCAATATCTGGGTGGAGATCACTGGAAGCGATGCTCAAGTCATTGATTTAGGTAAAAAGTTAGTGTTGACTGTGATATCTTCTCGTGACTATATGAAGTACAAGAAAGGAATCACTCGGCCAGAAATGTATGTTTTCTCCTTCGTTTTATATTGATCAATTATGTACTACAAACTTAACTGATGGAATCGGGTCATTCTGCTTATGATAAGGCTGCTCAGTATTTTAACATCAAATTGTGGCGAGCAAGCAATTGGAGTTTTCCACACACATGATCCGGCTTCCAAAGAGCTCATGACTCTTAGAGAAGAAAGAAAAGTCTGAGTAGCTAAGAACAGAAACTGCGGAACTTAGAGAAAAAAGAGAAGTCTGAGTAATCAACAACAGAAACTAAGGAACTTTATCTAGACATGTTTGTACTTCGTAAACCAAAAGAATGAAGTCGTCTGAATTAATATGGGTTGAGAATAATTTTTTATCTGGGAGATATATTGTTAAGTTGGAGTTTTTAAGCATGTTTTGTGGTTTTTATGGTTGGACATTAGCAGCATTGTTAAGTGGCTTGACATTATTTTGTTTCAGACTTGTTTTTTGGTTAAAGGTTCATACAATGTCTTTTAACTACTTTTTCTACTAAGCTATTCTTTTATTTCTTTAGTTTCAACTAGTAACTAAATAAGTAATGATATTCTTAATAGATTAAGTTCCTTTGTTCCTTTGGTCAAAGGTCCATACGAACTAGTAACTATAAAGCTATTCTTAATTGACTTCCCAATATGACGGTTTTTCACAAGCAGAGCCAATCTCCAACATCTAGCTGGACTTTCTACATGGTCACAATTTCAAGATCAGTAGAGACTAATAGCCAGATGGCAGGGTCTTTGACTTCAGCTGGTACTAGTGTTTTGTTGTTGGTTCCTTTCGAGAACCACATTTTTCTTGCAGCTAAAATCATGTCTACATGTTCCTCCATTGTCGAATGACTATGTAATGGGTGCCACGCAAACAAGCTGGTTGGAAAGAACTCAAATATGTTCTTGCTAGGAGATACAAATCCCGATACTAGACTTCGCTTTGAAATATCCCTTAATGGAGAATAAACAAAGTTAGCCAAAAATGAAAAGCAAAGTTGGCTGATCTTCATTATCACCTCGCATGAATAGTGTTCTGTAATATATACAAATATGACCAGAGAAAGAATTTCCAAGATAGAGGGAGGGGGCAAAATACCATATTGTAAATTCTCCAATACCGTTATGTCCAATAACGAGATGATGACATTTTGAGATCTTCTTCAGTTCCACGATGCATGAAGATACCCCAAGGATTTGCGAGAATAACAGATTCTTCGTTCAGACCTCTGTAAATTTAGTGGAAGTTACCATTAGCAGAAAGTTCAATGATGATCTAGCCTGCAGCTCGATACAGAAGATTGATCTGACAACAATTCTAGAGACGGACAATGAACTCTGATGAGAGCACCTCCAATGCCAATCCTCCCTGCGTCTGTGACGCCGTCTACCATTTTTTTTTTCTTTTTAAATCACACCTTAATAGGTGACTTTTTGAAGTTTATTTTTATAACTAAAAATCTTTTCAAAATCTCTCAAAATAAGATAGAGTAGTTATCTTATAAAAATTTCTTATGTTTTGAATAACATCATATTTCATATAATTTTGATAAATCATTAATTGAATAACATAAGATTCTGAATTATTTTGAGTGATTTTATATAAATTCTAAGTTGAATAACAAGTGAATTGCTAAGAGATTTTGAAATTTTTAGTTGAATAACATGTGATTTTTTTTATAAAAAAAAAAACTAAAATTACCTAAAATTCTACTTTGAATACACCCCCCTTAATATAAATTTTAGTATACAATAAAAAATAATATAAGAAAACTGATTAAAATCTTATATACAATAATTATATAAATTTAATAGAAAAATATAAATTCAATGTTATTTTTTGTCAACATTAGGTCATAACTGGTCGGTCCATTAGCCAAGTTCTTACATAATATAGGTGGTGGAACTCGATCCCTGGATATACAAGTGCGCCTGCCATTTAATAGACTTACCGCCTGTCACTGGACATAAAAAACAAACTTGGTATATATAACTGTAAAAAAATATGGTAATATAACTTTAATATAATAGTCAACTACATAAATTAATATATATAGATAACATAATATGTATTATAAAAAAAATTAGTATTAAAAAATACTAAATGTATACAAATATAGTTAAAAAAATAAATCACATGCCTAGTACGGAGCATTATGTAGTTATATATATATATATATATAAGTTCTTCACGTCATGACACGAGGTTGAAGCTCTACGAATCATCTAGTTATATATATATATATATATATATGATTTGATATGTTACTAAAATTTCCATAATGATTAAATAATATTGCAAGAGCATAGTTATTAATATTTAATTGACTAAAACATACGAACAACATTTGGAATAAATAGGTTATTTATCCAAAATATTGATTCATTATGATAATAATTTGGAATGATGATAAGATTTTGTGTGAGTTCTTATTTACTCGCTCTGTTTCATTTTATTTATCGTTCTAGTTTATTTTACATAAATTAAGAATTTTTGTAGATTGACTATTAACCTACAAATAACATTAATTAACTGTCTTAATTACAGCATCTATTAATACTATATAAATTTTATAGCAATGTTATATTTGAAAATTTTATACAAAAATTATATTGCTAAAATGATAATGACAAGTATTTTAAAACAAGAAAAAAATTTAGAATAACAACTAATATAAAACAGAGTGATTATTACTCAACCTATCTAGAGAACATCTATTGTGCGTGCCTCCTAAGACTCAAGAGTTCTCACAAGATTCATAGGTACTGATTGGTTTCAAACACATCAGGCTTGCATCAAGACCGATCTATCTAATCCATACTCAAAAAAAATAATTTCCTAAGGAATAATGATTTCACCACCAAAGCCTTCACAATTGGGTGAAGTTATAATGGAAGATGCAGCTACCATTTTTCACAGTATTATATACTAATTTTACATAATTTATAGATTTTGATATTTTTAGTCAAACACTTATTTAGTTCAGTTCACAGACTATATATATCAGTTATAATTTAAAATCAATACTTGTAGGTGTAGCGATTAAGAGTCCTAATAACAAAGGCTGATGAGAATACTGAGAGCTTTAGCTTCTGTTTCCAAAAAAACTGATTGAAAAATCAGCATCCATTCATATGGATCATATACATATATTATATAGACACAAATACTATATTCTTTTCACTTAAAATAGATCTCACAAGTTGATTGTGAATTGTTGGTGAAAAGAGAAACAGTAATGAGAATAGTAACAAATTGAATCTTGGATACACCATTTTGATATGAACTTCTTTTTTGCTCAAGTTATGAATAAACTAAGAACCACTAATTGTTTTCGAGTTAATTATTTAAAGTATCCCTTCTTATCTTTCATATATATACCTAAAATCCTTTTTTGGTCAATATTGAATCGACAAGATCCGATTCATAATCTAAATTCCACCCCTAAAATCCCTTTTTTCAAGCTATCATAATGCATAGTATAGAAATCGAACCCTGGTGCTAAATCATTAACTAGATCATCCTAACCACCATATTGAGAGCAATTCGGCTATCCAGAATCCTTTTAACAAACAAAAATATATACCTAGAATTTTCTATTTCTCAAACTTATTTTAAATTACTCATTTTCATCTCAGAAATTACTTGAATTACATTCTGTCCATTCTTTTAAAGATGAAGTGACACTCTAACTCCTTTATCAGATCTTGAACGATGATATAGTTTTTCATTTTTTAATTTTTGGTTTCAAATTTCTGGATTTTGGTTTTTAGTATACATTGTAGTTTCTCAAAACCATGAATGGAGATTTCTATAGTTTTTAGTTTTTATTTTTTTAAAAAAAAGTCTTTTATGATTGATTTGTTCTAAAATTATTTTAAAAATTATAGTGAATTTAAAAAATAATAAAATAAAAACTTACAAAATTTTGTATATTTTATTTCCAATTTTATAATCATTATAATTTTAAAAATTAATACTAATTTCAAACATATATTAGTACATCGGTCTAAAAGTTGTATATATCTTATATATTAAAGTAAGAGAGACTTTCATTTTGGTCGTGTTAAAAATTATAAGCTAAACTTTAAAAAATTTAATATAAAAAATTCAAAACCAATAAATTAAAGATTTAATAGAAAAAATCAAAAGAAAAACTACAATTAATAAACATACATCATATACAAATTTAGTTTTTGATTTGGTTCTGCTGGATTCGGTTTTTCGAGTACATAGATTTATGACCCATTTGTATTTTGTCGGATTCGATTCTTCTAATTTGGTATTTTTGTTCTTTAGATTTAAAACTTATTCGAGTATTTTTACTTTTCGATTATGGTTGAGTTTGGTTTAGATCGAGTTCGGGTAGTTTTATATAAAAATTCAAAATTAAAAAAAATGATTAATATAAAAACTCTAAAAAGCTAAAATTTGGTCCTTAATTTTGTTCTGGTTTGGGTTCAAGTTCGGTTTTTCTGATACATAGAACTAGGACCATTTTAGTATTTTGTCGGGGTCGGTTCCTTGAATTTGGATCAATTTCGGTTTCAATTTCTGTTTCTAAAACAATATCTCAAAAACAATATTCAAAAATATCAACAAAGATGTAATAACCTAAATAAACATAATTTAGTAAAAAAAATCAAAACAATTAAATCTCACGTTATAACACAGGTATACTCCTAATATTAGTTAATAATAAATATTGAGAGAGCCAAGCCGTTATATATATATATATATAAATATACATTTATTTTTCATTGTTTGGTCGGTATATATATACATACATTTCTAACACTACTATTATAATATCGAAAAATTTAGAAAGAAATCAAAACTCGAAAATAAACCAAATTTAATATATTCATATTTTTTGGTTAAATATTTTTCCAGTTCTTTCAAATTCTTGCGTGATACTTGGTTTGGGTTGCAATGTAAGCAAATGGGCTTGGCCCATTGGAGAGTCTTTGACTTGGACAAGAGGAAACGTGGACGTAGATACATGTACTGATCCATGCATATTTTTTAAAAAAACTACAGAACCACTTAGCCCAAAAAATGAATAAAAATTAGAGAATTTCGCGTCCAATTCACTTTGAAAGCGGTAATTGCATGGAATGTCATTATAATTTCAAAATTTTGTATTTGCCATGCTGATAAGGATTTGGTCGGGGGAGAAAATATCAGTATGCCCCTTAAAAAGTTAATATGTAAATAAATACAAAGTTGTCCATCGCACACAAATATTTTTTATAATATGGTACACAAATATGACATGCGTTAAAAATTTTCTAGTATTAACATGTTGATGTCCAGCATAGATGAAATGTCGATGTCCAACATAGACGAAATGTCGATGTCTAGTATTTATTATCCATCGCAGACAAGTCTTTACAACTTCGTACACAAATCTAACACGTGTTGATCATTTGACAGCATAAAAATATTGACGTCCAGAGTGGACAAAATATCGATGTCCAGTATAGACCTGTGTCTATGTCCAGCATCAAACAGAAATTTAGACACGTGTCGGTCGGCTATACGGTAAAATGGACCATGGACAAATGTAAATGTCTTTCACTCGATTTGACATGGACAGAGACGGAGGCTTAACACAACTCGAACGCACTGCTCTTCTTCGTTCTCTCATGATTAAACCTCGAGGTGATCAAATCTCTCTTCTCCTCTATCTATTGCCAATAAGCAGGATAATCTCCTCAAACAATTGCTCATAACATAGAACATTTCTTCCCACTAAATTTCTCCAACAAAAAGCTTATTTTGCCTTTTTAGATCAAAAAGGAATCATCAGCAAGAGTCAAATTACAAAACTTAATCTTGAAACCCTAAGAGAGAAATTGCTTATGTGACGTTTGGTTGATTGAAGTGTAAAAGAAGATGTCGAGTCGCCACGATGTGTTTTTCGGATTCGAGAATTCAAGAAACGAAAGGTCAATAGATGAATTGAAGAAGAGAATTCGTCAAACTGTAAGAGAGATAGAAAAATGTTGAATTGTGAAGAAATAAAGAGAAAAAGAAGAAAAAGATCCGACAAAGATAACGAAGATGAAGAGAAGTGAAAAATAGAGAAGATGGGAAGGAATAATTTGATCATATTAACCTTCAGCAATTGGCTTGAAAAGTCAACAAAATAGAGATGGCATTCTACGCAATTACCAGTTATATTTTGAAGCAAATTTCTCTAAAAACTATAGGACCACTTGATTGTGAAAATTCCACAACTCATTAACTTTTATTTCACAACCTAGCAAAATCAATTTTTGCTTTTGTTTCACATCAATCTTACAAACAAAAGCCCGAATACCTATCTAGGTTTAATAATTGAGTAAGCCCAAGATAACTATAGATGAGAGAAAAAGTACAGTCCGCATTTTTAAATTTTTTTGGGTTTTAAATTACAGTCCACATTGGCGTTCCCTAGTAAATACAAAACTCGACATCTTTGAGATAACTATCTTGAAATAACATTTGGAAATGCCATGGTAAAGATCTATCAAATTTTACCTGAACGAAAATTTGTAGAATTTGTATATCACTATTACTCAACGATTGATGTCTTTAATCCATAGAAAGCTTTGTAGTATTATTATTATTATTTTTTTAATATACTGTCTTTTTTTGGTAACTTCTAAATCTAGTCATATTCGACAAATTCCATGAATATTAAAACTCATGTCTGGAAATTACATTATAAGTTAAGCATGTACACCACCTAAGCCTTCACGATCGAGTGAAGTTAAAATAGAAGATGAAACTAATAAACCTCAAGAACAAGCTCCACTATTAGAGAGTAACGTTCTATTGTATCTCGCTATGTGGATGGTACTGGCGCATTCTCTTAAAGCTATTGTTAGTACTGTTAGGTGAAACCAAATTCTAAGTTTTTGTTAACTGTCTCAGCTTCATTCTTTTCTAGGTGCCAATGTTCACAACATTTGTTGCAAGTTCGCTTACGCAAAGTATGCTTTTGAAAGTATCGCCCTTTCGTACTAGCCAATTGTCAATGGATAGATCTATAAGTTTATATAATACATCCATACGTCCATTTATAAACTTACACATGTTTATCCATTTATAAGTTTAGATTCGTGTTCATTAATTTATTCAAGATTTTTCATTTAAGTTTATAGACCTGTATTCATTTATATTTTTTTGACCCGTATTTATTTAGGTTTTAAGGTTTATTTTCATATAGATTTTTAGGTATGTGTTCATTTAGATTCTTAAACCTAATTCATATTGTATAATATTTTTTTTGAGATATTATTTAAAGCAATGTCATTTTACACTAACGACAAAACAAACAGCGTCAAATTATTTTGTTACGTTTCTCTAACGGCGTGCTTATTTTGGCAAATCAACGAAAAATATGATATTTAATTGGAAAGTCAAATAAAATTAAGTGTTTTTTTGTTCGCCCCAAAAATTCGTGTTTTCTTTTGGCGATTCGTAAAAAATTGAATATTTTTTTGGCCAATTTCCCTTTTTTAAATTTTAAAAAACTGTAAAACAACATTGTTTCATCTCAGCTTAAAACGACGTTATTTTATTTTAACGGTAGAACAAACAGCTTTTCTAACGGTGTGTTTATTTAGGCAAGTCAACAAAAACTTTGGTATTTAATTGGAAAGTCAAATAAAATTGAGTGTTTGTTTGATCGGCCAGAAAATTCGTGTTTTTTTTGGAGATTAGTGAAAAGTTACTATTTTTTTTTCTGATTTTCTAATATTCGTTTCAAAATATGAAACTCGTTAGACAAAAAAAAAAAAAAAAAAAAAAAAA
>OVAX01000908.1:12387-30958 GCA_900406405.1 Lepidium africanum | reverse complement strand
GTTAAAAAAAAAAAAAAAAAAAAAAAAAAAAAAACTCCTAGTAAAAATAGATGTAGCCATTGATTGTTTCAAATATAGATGGTTTCCAAATGATTTTCAAAAAGGAAAACTGAAAAGTAAAATAAATGTTTTATAAACTATCATGCTATTAAAACGAAGTTTTCTATCAAGTTATCAATTTCATTCACCAAAAAATTCAGATGACAAGCATATCTAAAATTTCAGTAAGATCAATTTGGAACAAAATAAACAACATATCTCCCGAAGAGAAAACATAAATAATTCATATATCATAATTTTAATATATAGATCACATTCATGAATTTAAATATAGATTCTGAATAATCCAATAATAGAATTAGTATATCCAAAATCTCATAACACTTAGTGCACAATTCTACGAAAATCAAAATCTAACCAATAACACTATATATATATATATATATATAAATATATATAACTTAAATAGTACATAATGATATATCTAGAATTGGTGCCAGTTATTTTTTTCTTGGAATGTGATCACTAGAATCTATTAGTTTGCAATGTTTTATGCGTGAGTACACATGAGACTTTATAAAGACAAAGTAATCTAGGGAAAAAAAAAACTAGTATCTCTTGACATTGGGAATATAAATATGTTTTCATAGTAGATGTATTGCAAGACCATAAAGTACTCACAAGAAATTTTGAATCCTTCACATGACTTTTTTTTTCAATATACAATAGTCAGTCACTTTAGAAACTCTACATTGATTGATTATAAATGTTGAAAAATTTGTATTAATTGAGGCTTTTATTCTTGTTGTATATACAGTTTTATGTAAGATCATGGGAAACCATGATTTCAAAAGTAGGATTGTTGATCCCAAGCTTAAAGCGTCAAAAAACATTCTATTATGACAGACGTGAAAATTATGGTTCATCAGGTTTAACTTAATTGAAAATTTATAAATAAAGCTTTTACAAACAAAAAATAAAATATGTAATTGATGATTTAATTTTTTATGTAACAGATTATCGAATATTTTTTTTTTCAACATGTGTGTCTTTAGAATTTTTATTCATGTTTTCAGATATAATAAAATTGTAAACTAATTTTACAAAAAAAATTTATATTATATCTGATTATGGATCTATCCAATTAAATAAAATTTTTATTATGCTTAATTAGTGGTATTTCATGTAATTTTTTTACAATCTTTACAGTCATTTTGTTAAAAGTGATTCATTAATAATATAATAGGTTAGTTTCAAAATAATAATATAATAGGTTAGTGGAAACAGGTGGTCCAGTTGGCTTGTCCCTGATCAATCTTGACATTAGGTAGTGAGTTCAAATCCCGCTAGCTCTAGTGGGAGCAATTTGGCTATAGATCAGGCTTTTGTCGATCCCATTAGTTAAAGAATGAGTAAGGTTGACAAAAAAAATAATAATATAAGGGATAAGAAGTTTTCAATCGATTTTAACATTTTAAGAATTAATTTATAGAAATATTATAAAATCAAACTTACGAAAATATATTAACATAAAAATTTGTGTAAATTAATAATAATATAAATTAAACCGTACGAAATTTTAAATTTCTTATTCACGCTCACACTTTTTAGTATGATCGCTCACGACCTTTCCGCTCATTTCCTTTATCTATTTATACATCTTCTTTTTCCCTAGGGTTTCCTGATATCTCGATTTTTCTATTATCTCTAGATTGGACGGGATATATATCTCATTAATTGCATGGAATAATCTTCTCTCATTTGGTGGGAGAGCATTTCCTTATTCGGCAGATTGCTGATTTGGTTTACGGTTCTCTTCTTTTTACGCTTTGTGGACCGCTTGCCTAATGGGGCCTATCTCTTCATCTTCCGTCTAGTTTTTGTCGTGGGTCTTGATCTCATGAGACCCATCCATTAATAGTAGCTCTCTAGCTTCCTTATTCGAGAGCGGGAGCATAATGAAGCAATACATTTTCCTTTATTTTCTGTTTTTTTGGATTTTATTTTTTGTTTTCCTTTAATATGGAACTTTTCCTTATTTGTAATCAACGGTCCGATTTTCTTTGTCAATATATCGACGGCCATTCTTCTCTTGCATGAGTGCATAAAAGTGCGTAGGATACTAGGTACCTCGAAATTCATACCGGCTGTAATCTTTGACATCTTCTTACGCTTTAACTTACGTCGCGTTTCCTATAGGTAATCATTCTGAATCTCTCTCTATCTGTCTATCTCTCTCTATTTCTCTCTCTATATTCTTTTCTTTTGGCAAACTTCTCTTTGCAATTTTCTCTCAAATTTTTTCATTATATGTTATCTTTCTCTACAAGAATGTTGTCGGATTTATCGCCAACCGTTCCTTGCTACTTCCTTAAAAGGGGTCCGAGGATGTCTATCTCAGATTTGGACAGATTTAGGTGTCGCTGCGGTATTCCTAATTTCGTTGAGCTTTTAGGTTCCCCTGTAGAATGCGAAGTGGATCAGTATGTTTTTGCTTTCAGTTTTTATTTTGATCATTATGGACTTTCGTTTTCTCTCCCAGAATATGTCTTCTTGTTTATGTAGGAGCTCTGCATAGTCTTGGACCGTCATTTTCGCGAGCTTTGTGCTCTTTCTTTTGGGGGGAGGGGGTACCTATCCGTCTTTGCATAATCCGCTCGTTCTTTTTATTCTTTTTGCATCCCTTTGCCACTTTCCTTCTTCTTTTAGGTATTTTCCTGTATTGCAGTCATCAAGGGAGTACCCTTTTACCTGATGATACTCACAAAATTTCTTTGAGTCATAATCACAATACATTTTAGGGGGTCTTTTTCGGCAACATCATTCTGATATGAACTTCTTTGTATTCAAGGCATGAATAAATTAAAAACTACTGATTATTTTCAAGTTAATTATTAATAATACCCAATTTATTTTCAAATACCTAAAAATACCTATTTTCAAATTCCTTTTTAAAATATCCCTTTTCATCTCAAAGTTGAAACTAGGACCTAGGACCTTCCTAGTTAAAACTATAGTCATCACACTCTTTTTAAAACTATGACCTACCAAAAAATGTTAAACACAAGAAAGCAATTCTACCGCAAGTTTATTTGTATATTTGATAACTATATTTTCATTCTTTAAATTCTCAATTTGGGTAAATGACTTTGGTTAAGTGGGTAAGTCAATTTCTATTGTCTTTTCCATCAATAGTTGATTTTAGGGAGTCACGCCACATGATATTGTTGGGAAGTTTAGGAGATGAATTAGACTATAAATCGGTATTTGTCAATACAGTTGTTAACAAAAAAATTTATCAATTTGCTGTATACAACAAATATTATCTATTCACGACTTTTCATTTCAGTTTTGTTTCAAATATTTTATTTCATATGAAATCTCTTTTCATGATTCCCACTTATATTTCAATCATCAACATACATTTCATTATAACAATTATTTTCCAAACCTCTTCATGAAAATACATTGATTGATAGATTGTTCTTATAGCCTTCTCTTAACAAGTTTTCAATGAGGCAATTATACCGCATATGCATTATTTGAATCCATGAAAAGATAAATGTGATTTATATGTAATTAATTAGGTTTAGTAGTGTTTTCAAAAACTAGAATTTGTTACTTCTCACAGTTTAAAATTTTATGGAACTTTCATATAATTATGTTATGATTACAACCGTTAAACATATATGAAGTCATTTTATTGTTGGTAGACTCCTTTCATCCATCATATCGTATCAACTCTTCCATAATAGGAAAATTAAACTATTGGACCACTTGATTATGAAAATTACAGTACTCATAAATATATGCATCGACCAAAAGGAACGAACATGAACGTCCTACTATGAAAAACATGAAAATTATGGTTTATCAGGCTTCAACTCTCCTTCTAGCCGTATGGTTCAGAACGCATGATTTTCATAGTATGAACAAACGTGATACTCTCAATCTGTGATTTTTTTAAGAATTATTTTGGGGTCACAGATATATAATTAATGTGTAAGGATCATTATTTAAAGGAGTCAAAATTATGTGGTGATATTAGTAATTTCTAATTTGATGACGGGCCGAATTAGAAATTATTTCTATATAAATAGAAGGTTTTGGTCCCCACAGAAATCCTAACAAGAAATACAGAAAACGTTCTCTGCATCTCATCAACAGAAACATCAAGCTATTCTGGGTTTGTTGTGGAAGAGCCATTACCAAAATTCAGATCATAAACCATAGATCCCAAAGGTATGCTTCCACTTCTATTCTTATTATTCAGAGACTGACATGTGTTGATTGAGAAATCATAAAGAATATAGATTTTAACAATTGGTATCAGAGCACCATGTTCAGTTTTTGTTTGATAATAAAGTTATTTATTTAATAAATTTGGATTTACTTATTTGGTAAATTTTAAAGTTTAATCTAGATTAAAGAATTCTAGAATCTGTGATTTTATGTTGTTTGTTCTAATATAAACATGTTTAAATCTTAGATTTAAGCCTAAAGTTTATGAAATTTTCGGATCTAATAATATTGCTAATAAGGTTATCTGTCTGAAATTTTTTCAAAAATTTTAGAGCAATTATTTGGATTAGATTCAGAACTAAGATTCTTGCTAAATAGTTTATTCGAAACTCATGTTATTTTTCAAAAATTTTGAGTAATTTTTGGTTCTATTTTTGGCTATGGAGGCTGAAAATTAGAAAAGAAAATTAGAGTTTTTTGTGGGAGACCCGAAGACAAGGGTAATTTTGTAATTTGCTTAAGACATGGTTTCAATGAAAGGTTGAGTTTCATATGAGGTTGAGCCATTTTAAAAATTTTGGGCGAAATTACATTTTAAGGCGCATTTTCGTGGGCCCAGTTTCATTTATGTGAGCAAATTAAAAAGACATCAATTTGCATCACATGGGATTTGAACCTTGTATTTGAACCTTGGATGCATTTTAACATTAGCATGCCTTCAACCATTCTACCACATGATTATTCTTGTATATAGAATACCCAGACTTGTTAATATATGTCTGCGCAAGAATAATTATTAAATTTCAAAATCAATAATAATTTTAATTGTACAAGTTTAATATTTGAATTGGATTAATTGATGCTTGATGTTGCCAAAGTAACATCTCTGTGGATATTTTTTCAAGAATAATATTAAATGTTATATGTATATCTATTCATGTGAATATTAAATCGACGCAAAGGTAGGTTTATATTTGACCAAATTATATACATACCTGTGATAATAAATATGTGACAATTATTTGGAATAACCATGTGAGCAATCAATCGATCCAAAGATAGGTTAGTGTTTATCATGCATTATTGTCAATGTTTGATTATTACAACAAGAGTACCGTTACAGTTAATATTACTGTCTAAAGACTTGATATTAATGTTGCACTTGGTATCTGGAGATGGGTTGTATGATTATTAATTTTATTATTGTTTTATTTCAGTTTAGTAGTGAGTTACTAATAAAGATTATTCTCTTTTATTGTAGTATCTGCAAACTTAGGTACAATTCTAACACTTAACGGTTCCAACTATAAGGAATGGAAAAATAAAGTTAAGATTGTCCTTGGGTATATGGATCTTGACCTTGCGTTAAGGATAGAACAACCTACTCCTCCTACGAATGACAACCTTCCTAAGTATAAGGCTGTTTATGAGAAGTGGGAGCGTTCTAATCGCATTAGTTTAATGATCATTTTGGACACCATTCCATAAACCTTTAGAGGTTCTGAGATGGACTTGCGTTTTGCGAGTAGCAATGAAGCAAAAATAAGTACGCTTCTGTATCGCTTTAGTACCATGAGGTACCACAACAAAGGAAACATAAGGGAGTACATTTTGGAAATGTCCAACATTGTTTCAAAGCTTAAGATTCTCAAGATTGAGCTTCAGGAAGAAGTGCTCATATTCTTTGTCTTAAACTCTCTTCCTCCTCAATTCAATCAAGTGAAATCCAGTTACATCACACAAAAGGAGAAATGGTCTCTTAATGAGCTCATTTCGTATTGTGTAAATGAGGAGGATATAATGAAACAAGAAAGGTCTAAAAGTGCTCATATGGTTAACATGTCTAAGGGTCAGGGAAAAAGAAGGAAAATTAAGGTTGTTAAGAATGATGCTGCTAAAGGTCAAACTCAAAAGAATCAGACTAAGGCTAAAGATACCTGTTTCTTTTGTAAGAAAGTTGGACATATGAAGAAGGACTGCCAAAAGTACCATGCATGGCGGTAAAGAAAGGTAGTTACTTTGCTATGGTCTGTTATGAAGTGAACTTAATTGAAGTACCCAAAAACACTTGGTGGTTAGATACAGCTGCAACTACTAATGTCAGTGTTTCACTACAGGGTTGCCTGAGCTACCGAGAACCAACTGATGCTAAAAGACGCATTCATGTGGCTGATGGGTTTGCGGTGGATGTGGAGGCAATTGCGCATTTTAGATTTTTTTTTCGTACTAGTTGTTATTTGGATTTGAAAGACACTTTTGTTGCACTGTATTTTAGATGTAATTTGGTTCTGGTCCTTATTTAGACGGATCTGGTTATTCTTATCTATTTGGGAATGGAAAAACTACTTTGTCTTTAAATTCAGTTATAATTGGAACTAGTACACTTATGGATAATCACAATCTTTATTTGTTTGAGACTGTAAATTTTCATAATTATATCTTAAGTGTTGAATCAAGGGGTACTAAACGCAAGTTCAAAGATGCAAATTCAGGAACTTTGTGGCACAAACGCTTAGGTCACATCTCTAGAAATAGAATTGAGCGACTTGTGTCAGATGATATATTGAGTTCTGTTGACTTCACAAATTGTGATGTCTGTGTGGCTTGCATTAAAGGAAAATAGACTAAGCATAAGAAATTAGGTCCATATAGAGCTAAAGAAGTCCTTGAGTTGATACATACATACATTTGTGGACCTTTCCCTACGACATCTTGGGATGGTCAACAATACTTCATATCTTTCATAGACAACTACTCTAGATATGCATACTTGTTTCTTATTCATGAAAAGTCAGAGTCCTTAGACGTGTTCAAGAAGTTTAAGGCTGAAGTTGAGAATCAACTCGACCGAAGGATAGAGTCTGTTAGATCTGACCGTGGTGGAGAATATTACAGTCGGTATGACGGTTCAGGTAAACAACGTCCAAGATCATTTGCTAGATACCCAGAGGAGTGTGGAATCATCCCATAATATACCATGCTTGGGTCTCCCAGCATGAATGGTGTATCAGAAAGACGCAACCGCACTCTTAAGGACATGGTAAGGAGTATGATTAGTCATTTTGCCTTACCTGAATTACTCGAGGCACTAAAGACTGCAGCTTACATTCTTAATTGGGTACCAACTAAGGCAACTGAAAAAACACCTTATGAGCTTTGGACCGTGAGGAAAACCTAGTATGAAGCACTTTCACATACGGGGATGTCCAGCTAAGGCTAGGCCTTACAAGCCATTTGAGAAAAAGTTGGACTCTAGAACTGTGAGCAGTTACTTTATTGGTTATTCTGAGCAATCCCGGGGGTATAAGTTTTACGATCCATAACAAAAGAACATTTTTGAGACGGGAACAACCACATTTTTTGAGGATAATGAATTTTGGGGGAGAAATGAAGTTAGTGACATCATCTTTGAAGAAGAATTGGATTCAGGTTCCAGACTGATTCATATAGCTATTTTTGATAAAGCAATTTTGAAGCCTCAAGTTTATACTAAAGCTCTTCCTTAAAATCATGATGACAATGAAAGTCAAATTCAAGATCCTCAAGAACCAGTGCATCAAGAACAAGTACCGATGCATCAAGAACAAGTCTTGGTGCATTAGGAACAAGTGCCTTGGCGGCGATTCACTAGAGAAAAGAGAAGTGCTATTCCAGATGATTATATAGTATTTCTTATGGAACAAGAGGAAAATTAAACCTAATTGGAAGATGATCTTATCAACTTCCATGAGGCCATTGGTAGTTCCAATTCAGATAAGTGGGTTAAAGCTAGTGAAGAAGAGTATCAGTCAATGCTAGACAATTATGTTTGGGATATTTTCCAATTACAAGAAGGTGTAAAACCCATTGGTTGCAAATGGATATTTAAAACCAAAATAGACTCAAGTGGTAATGTGGAAAGGTATAAGGTTCGTCTAGTAGCTAAAGGCTATACTCAGAAAGAAGGGATTAAATGTAAAAAAACCTTTTCTCCAGTTTCATCAAATGATTCTTTTAGGATAATCATGGCTCTTATTGCACATTATGACTTAGAGCTTCATCAGATTGATGTTAAGATAGACTTTATCAATGGAAACATTGATGAGACAATCTATATGGAGCAACTAGAAAACTTTGTAATTGGTGTTCCAAAGAAGATGGTTTGCAAGTTAAATAAATCTATCTATGGGCTTAAACAAGCTTCTCATCAATGGTACCACAAGTTTCATGTGGTAATCACCTCTTACGGTTTTGAGGTGAATTTAGTTGAAGATTGTGTGTATCACAAGTTCAGTGGGAGTAAGTGCATCTTCCTGGTATTGTATGTTGATGACATACTACTGGCCACTAACGATATTGGCATGTTGCATAAGACCAAGAAATTTCTTAAGGAAAATTCTGAGATGAAAGATCTTGGTGAAGCATCCTTTGTCTTAGGAATCTAGATTCACCGAGACTGAAGTCAAGGTGTTTCAGGGTTGTCACAAAGGGCCTATATCGATAAAGTATTAAAGAGATTCGGCATGCAGGATTGCAAACCAGGAGATACCACAATCTCTAAGGGAGACAAATTTAGTCTCAAATAGTGCCCTAAAGGAAATCAGGAAATTCAGGAGATGCAGAAGATTCCTTATGCTTCGGCAATTGGAAGTCTAATGTATGCTCAAGTTTGTACGCGTCCGGATTTAACGTACATTTTTGGAGTTTTGGGTAGATACTTAAGTAATCCAGGTTTGACCATTGGAAAGCAGCCACAAGAGTCATGAGGTACCAATAGAGAACAAAGGACTATATGCTCACATATCGGAGATCTAATAACTTAGAGATCATTAGATATGCTGATTCTGATTTTGCTGGATGTCAAGATAGTAGAAAATCCACTTCAGGCTATGTTTTTCTCTTGGCTGGTGGAGCTATTGCTTAGCATAGTGTGAAACAATCACTCGTAGCTTCCTCCACAATGGCAGCAGAATTTGTAGCAATTTTTGAGGCATCCAATCAGGGAATTTGGCTCAGGAATTTTGTCACTAGGTTGCGAATTGTTGAGAGAATTGAAAGACCATTCAAGTTATATTGTGACAATAAATCAGCTGTTTTGTACTCCAACAAAAATAGAAGCGTGACAAAGTCCAAGTTTATCGAGATTAAGTTTCTCGTTGTTCAAGAGAGGGTACAAAGTGGAGAGATTTCCATAGAACACTTAGGGACAAACTCCATGATAGCAGATCCTCTTACGAAACGTATTCCACCAAAGGTCTTTCATGAGCATACTGCTCGAATGGGTATTTCAATGTTTGAGGATCATTTGGTTTAGTGGGAGTTTTTCATTTGGATTTGGGTTTTATGTTTTAGTTGTGTTTATGCACATTTCATTTTCTTATCATAAATAAAGTATTCAGTTTACTCTTTTGAACAATAAAGTTAAAGGATCTCAATAAGGTAGGACCAATTGAAAATCGACATGTACTGATGAATTTGTTTTTCATGTGATTTTCATGCCATACTTTTGGTAATTGATCTATGTCATTTGACTGTACTGATTTCAGTGACCATAGAAGGTTATCATAACAAAGACCGCCATGACCCTATGTTGTTATAGTCAATGGACGAGATTGCTTCGACTCAACTATATAATGACAAGCTTGAGCTCATAAAGTTTATCACATTTTCAGGATACATATGTGACCTAGTGGGAGATCGTATGAATTATTTTGGGGTCACAAATGTATAATTAGTGTGTTATGATCATTATTTAAAGGAGTCACAATTATGTAGTGATATTAGTAATTTCTAATTTGACGACGGGCCGAATTAGAAATTATTTCTATATATAAATAGAAGGTTTTGTTCCCCACAGGAACCTTAACAAGAAATACAGAAAACGTTTTCTGCACCTCATCAACAGTGACATCAAACTATTCTGGGTTTGTTGTGGAATAACCATTACCAAAATCCAGATCATATACCATGAGTCCCAAAGGTACGCTTCCGCTTCTGTTCTTATTATTTAGAGACTGACATGTGTTGATTGAGAAATCATAAAGGATATAGATTTTAATAATTTTATGTATAGCAAGAAATCTGTTTTTAGAGTTATTTAATTTTGATCTCGTTAACTTATATTTTCTAGATTTTTGTTACAATTAATGCTAATTTAATCATCTAAAAATGAAAATAGGTTAGATAGATTCTTTGTTGGTGAGTGGATTCGGAATATTTTTCAGATTTAAGATGAATTGCTTTTCCTGATGGAGTAATCGGATTATGTATGGGTGTTCATTAACTGGAACAAGAATTGGGTATTTCTATAGGAAAAGCACATTTTAACATGTGTTATCACTGTACCATAAAGGACACCCAAGGTTTGGCACAATTAGTGCTGATTTAATCACATTTTGCCATAACCATTGATCTGCTTCTTGATTGCCTCTTGAATCCCTTGAATGCTAATGAATCTACAAGTCACATAATATGACCACTTAACATAAATATATATTATGCTAATAATGACGACAAAAAAAAAATTTTTTCAAAAAGAATGATAACAAAAAACATTCTAAGCTTTAACTACCATTTTAATGGCTTCTTTAAACGTAATACTGAAGCTCACTTGGCGAGGTTTAGTCGTCTCATTCGGTAGTCCCTCCGGCCTTTGGAGAGGTGCATGGTCCGCGATGGAGAGTGGATGTCGCTGATGGGTTCGAGAGTTTTTGAGGTTCGCTGGAAGTTCCTTTCCTGGCTGAATTTCATGGATTACTTAGCTTGGTTAGTTGATTTGAGTTTCCTCCTAGTTTGTAAGCTTGAGGATGGTTTTTTCCTAATTAGTTTGTCAGATAATAAGATAGGTGTTTGGAGGAGTTAGTAAAACTTTGCAGATGCTTCGCAGTGCTTTGTTCTTACCGACCTCAAGTTTGAGCTTGGAAGTTGGAGTGTGCTCTTTTTGTTTCTTGGTCCGTAAAGTTCTGCCCTAAGATAGCTCATGGATTGAACATTGAGCCACCATCGCTCAACTTGGAAGGTGTCAATGTTTGGTTGCTCTTGCTTTTCGCGACGGCTCAGATTTTTGGGTTTTCAGGGAAAACTTACCTTTCGTCTTGGCTTCTTCGGTCCAATCTCTCTTCATCTGTCAGCTTAGTGCTTCTCCACGAAGATATTAGCCCTTCAATTAAAAAATAAAATCATATTATCACTTCATTGATGGACTGAACGCTTTTGCTTCCACAATTTTATATTTTTCTTTTGGCATGAAACCAAATGGTAAGTTTCTTCCTTATATATTCTCAAACAATTTTATACACTAACGAATTATAAACATTCATATTAAAGAAAATACTGAATGCTTGTAAGAGATTAGCATGATCTCTTCCTCCATGGGTGAGGTGGTTCAGCAAAAACTATCAAATTCGAGCTACAAAATTGAGAAAATATAAGAAAACAACAAAAAGTGAAGCCCAAATCTTCAATCGTAATGATTCATTCTTTCTCCGCATCCAAATAAAATTGTACTACAAAGTTGACTCACTGATTGCAGAATGCTTCTGTTAATGAATTATGTCGGTGGCCATGAAGGCTTTCTACGGTGAAACAAAGTTGGCCTCACCATATCATCAAATAAAATAGCAACCAGGCATATGCATATGCTATTTCACTTTGAAAAGTCAATTACTTTGTTTTTCACATCAAAGAATAACGAAAGCAGCCAAATTCGACGTCATTTCTGTCCCAACAATCAATCTCTGCTTCAATGGTCGATGTCAAATTCAAAACCTAAAGGACGTGGAAATGAAAATGTATCACTATATTTTAGCATACATGTTTTCAAGTTTGATTTGTATTAATATATCTTTCTCTTGTCAAATCTATATGTTGAGGATTTTGCTTTTCAAGTTGTAACCAAAATCAATGAGTTTATATCATTCATGAAAGATCCACTATGAGTTCGTATTAATACGACGCTAAGACGTACTTAATTTTGATTAGCAAAAGAACTTAGATTAGCAATATGATTATAGAAAAAAATATGTGCATAAAACAAGTCTTCTTCTTTTCTTTTTCCAATCAGAATCTCTATTCTCTTTCACTCTCTCTCTCACAATAAACAGCTGTTTATGTTAAATTGGTTTAACTTAACTGTTAACAACAATAATTAGTTTTAGATATATTTTTTTAAAGGTTAAAAATTGATGTTAATGTTCAACTATTGAGCTTTATATATATGGTAGAATTGGCTAAGTAGGACGCTTTGGTTAAACATAATCTCATAAGACCACATATAAAAAGGAAAATTGGTGACAATTAAAAATAAATCGAAAAGTAATCAATTGACCAAAGTGACCTTAATGAATGTTGTATGTTACACTAAAAAAATAGATTTAACTTGTCCGCCCGAATTGATTGGGTAAACAATTGGATAATATTCTAATTGCGCAAGAAATGTTTCATGCTCTCCGTACCAATAAAACGGTGAAAGGAAAGTATATGGCTATCAAGACTGATATGAGTAAAGCTTATGATCGAGTCGAATGGAATTTGGTAGAAAACCTTCTGCTCAAGCTAGGTTTCAGTAGTAGATGGATAAATTGCATAATGCACTGCATAACCAGTGTGAAATATGCTATATTGCTGAATGGGGAACCGAAAGGGAGAATTATCCCAAAACGGGATTGCGTCAAGGGGACCCTCTGTCGCCTTACTTTTTTATCTTATGTACAGAGGTTCTGATTTCTAAGTTAAGGAGAGCTGATAGTGATAATCTTATCTCGGGTATTTCCATTGCTCGTGCGAGCCCTAAGATATCACATCTCTTATTTGCCGATGATAGTCTTTTCTTCTGTAAAGCGACTACAGAGGAAGCGGGACATATTATCAAGATTCTAAAGGATTATGAGCGAATATCTAGTCAACAAATTAATTTTGATAAATCTTCAATACAATTTGGGCACGCAATTCCCGAAAATGCAAAGGTGATGATTCACAATATATTGGGATTCATCAGCTTGGTGGTACGGGTTCTTATCTTGGGCTTTCAGAGAATATTAGTGGAGCTAAAAAAAATGTGTTTGTGTTTGTCCAGGAAAAACTCCAAGAAAGGATTAATAGCTGGTCCTCCAAACTTCTTTCCAAAGGGGGAAAGGAAGTTCTGATTAAATCAGTATTGACGGCCCTGCCAACTTATGTCATGTCATGTTATCGTCTTCCCAAGACTATAATAAAAAAATTAAATTCGGTAATAGCACAATTTTGGTGGTCAAATTCTGAAATGACAAAAGGTGTTCACTGGATGAAATGGAAAAGGTTATGTAAACCTAAACAAGAAGGTGGGTTGAGTTTTCGGGTTTTGGAGGAATTTAATTCAGCTCTACTAGCCAAAAAATTTAGGAGGTTGATCGATTTTCCTGAGTCCTTGTATGCCAAGGTTATGAGAGGGAGGTATTATATGAATCTCTGTCCAATCTCAAAGGAATTATCTGCTAATTCTTCTTATGGATGGAGAAGTATTATTTCTGCCAGACCTCTGGTAGATAAGGGTAAAATAAGGAAAATTGGTGATGGTCGTTCTATTGCGGTCTGGAGAGATCCCTGGATTCTAGATCTTATCCAAGAGCTGCAATTGGTATTGATCCAAACATATATCCGGATCTTACAGTTGATCAATTCATTGATTCTCAAACCAGATCTTGGAGAGAGATTTTACTATGTCAATATTTTATCCCCTCTGACGTCCAACTAATCATGGGTATCCCGATTCCATGACAAGTTCGTTCAGATTATTGGGGTTGGCACTACTCGTAAACTGGTTGTTATTCAGTAAAATCTGGATATAAGTTAGAGGAAAGTACTTCTATATTCGATTCGGCCTACTATGGGCCAAATTTGTGGGCTTTATACTCAAAAATTTGGCAATTAGATTGCCCAAATAAAATAAAACATTTTATTTGGCAAGCCTTATTAGGATGTGTTGCTGTTAAGATGAATCTGGCTAATAGGGGAATCAATGGTGACCCTAGATGTAGTAGATGTGGGGTTGAGGAGGAGACTATTAATCATGTTCTGTTTGAATGTCCCCCGGCAGTTCAAACGTGGGCATTATCTTACATTCCCTCATCTATTGATGTTTTCTCGGGGAGTTCAATTTGGTTCAATCTTGACTTCTTGTTCTCGAGGATCCAGGGTTCCATGAATGTCAAAATTTTTCCCTAGCTGATATGGCTTCTATGGAAAGACATAAATGATAATTGTTTTGCTGGGACAAGTACATATCCCCGGGAATTGCTAGCCAAGGCGGAGCAAGATATGACAGAATGGTCACAGGCAATGGGTCAAACAAATCATGTAAGCCAACCAGGACTACGAAGCTCGGTTTCGATTTGGTCAGAGGTGTCTCTACCTTTGACTATTAACCCAATGTTTACGGGTTATAGATGCTTTGTCGATACCTCTTGGAAAAATTCAGACCCTGTCTCGGGTCTGGGGTGGATTTGTTTTTCAGACACTATACGTGGAGTCTGGACGGGAACACGGCAAATTCGGAGAAGTCTCTCGACATTGCACTCGGAGGTGGAAGCTATTCTTTGGGCTATGGAACCCCTGATCACTTCCCAGCTTTTAGAAATGGAGTTAGCTACAGATTGTTTGGATGCTCAGAAGTTGCTCCTCTACCCAGAAGATTGGCCGGCTTTTCAACTGTATCAGGAGGATTTTCAAAGGTTGAAATCTCTTTTTAGCTCTTTCTCCCTTCATGTAATCCCGCGCTCTCTAAAACATAAGGCTGATGCTCTCGCTCGTTCATCTAGAGAGTCATCTATTGGTTTCGAAGCGTAACTCATCCTTTCACCTATTTGGCGAATTATTAATGTGTGTTAAAAAAAAAAAAAAAAAAAAACAATCGGATCTCCACAACTTTACCTTCTCCTTCCCGATAAAACTGTAAAAAATCTCCAAAATTCACAATTTCTATCTTTTTTCTCCTTTTTTTGCTCACGATAGGACCATACTCATCTATCAGCAAAATCGTAAAGGATAGTCTTCTATAGTACTAGAGTAAAACTTCTTTTCTCGATTTTGGTTACTCAATTTTATAATCCACTATTATCTCTCATTATCTCGCAAGGATTTGTACTTGAAACGATGTTAAAGACCAGAGGCGGTGGAAATACATGCAGAGGGAGAGGTAGAGGCAGAGGAGGTCGTAGTCCATTTGTTAGCTCGAAGTCCATTTGTTGAGCTGCCTCAAGTAGGTCAAGTTTCAGCTGTTAAGGTTAGCAACCCTCAAATTACAAGCAGAGGCAGAGGAGGTATGAAAGAGAGAGTTAGAATGGGATCAAGAACAATATGGCGAAGGGTTAATTGAAATGATGAGAATGTTGAGGAAACAAACATCAAGAGGGATGATGGGATCATTGAGAATGCTAGGAGAGAAGATCAGGATAAAAGAGAGGGTAATGACATTGGTGAGAATGTTGAGGATGCTGTGAATGGCGATGCTGAGAATGATGAGAGTGCTGTGAATGTTGAGGATGCTGTGAAATTTCACGAAGAAACCCATGAAGATGAAACTTAAAATGATGGTGGTGAGAATTATGATAATGTTGAGCTGTCTGAACCAGAAAATAAAATTCCTGTAGAGGAAAAAACTCGTGAAGATGAAATCTCATAGAATAAGAGCGAGAAGACTCTGTGGTATGAACTTTGTTGTGGATGTTCATGTTGTGGTTAATTTGTATATATTTTATTGTGGTTAATTTGTATATTCTTTATTGTGGTTCTATTGTACAAAGTAATATTCCTTTGTTTTATGTTGCAGAATGTATGAGAGAACCTAGAAGAAGGGGATGATGGAACGATTGCACAACCACTGGACGGAATGCACTTCATGTCGGATCAGTACTAGAATGAGATGAAGCTATCGACACGGTGCTATATCCGGCAAACTCTGGATATCTTTGAAACTTTGAGACATTCGCTTAGACCTTATGAGAGGGAGTTGTTGATACACTCTTTTTCGATACCAATTAATCAACAAGTGCAACACGTCAATGTAGTACTTGAGGATCGAATCCACAGAGAATCTAGAACTAACACAATAGGACTATGAGAATTTGGACTTAAGTTATAGCAATAGATGGGGATTTGGAACTAAAATACTACTAACAATAAAACAAAGTAAACTAAACCAAACCAATATCAACCAAACAAAACTACAACAAATGAGTAGCAAACTAAACAAAGACAAAGCATAAACTAGCAATAGGTTTTAGGCAAAGAAATTGATCAAAGAAGAATAGTAATCAAATGAAATGATGCTTAAATACTCATTAAGAACCATCCTAGGGTATGGGACACAACAATGGAACATCCCACTCTCATGGCAAAGAACCATTTCCTAGTCAATCAATCAAAATACTCTCGTTGTCGATTCAAAGACTAACAAGCATTACAAATAAGCTCACTAAGACCACTAATCACCCTAACTTCATCTCTTAATGGCTAGGGAAGATTCATTCGAGAATTTTATCGAACACCTCTCAGGTGACAAAACTCCTAGCATCTAAATTTAAGTGATCAAGTTGAAATCTAACTTTAAGAACACCTTAAATGAAGGAATCTAAAGATCTATCAACTTAAGCTCAAGATTCAACTATCAAATCCTAAGATCTACCTAACCATCAACCTATCACTTCACTACTCAAACACCAAAGACATGAAACAAAACAATAGGATAACCATAAAAAGCATAAACATAAAGAAGAAGAGAAGAGAAATGATGAATAAATTTTGACAAATGGAAGATGATGATAAAAAGATCATCATCCCCAAAAGGGTTTCCAACTATTCTCCCTCTCTCTCCTAAGTGGCTGCTTAAAGGAATGAAAAAAATACTGAAAGATGTAAAGATTGCTCAAAAAACCCTAAACATTTGGGTTTTAATGTTTTAAAACGGAACTGGATCGACCTGAGACAAACCGGGTTGAACCAAATATAAAAATCTGTCTTGCCAAAATTCTCGACCCAAATTCTCGACCACTTACCCAAGAATTTCCTCTGTGTAATTTTCTCGACCACTTTTCTTGAACTGTTGCCCAAGAATTTGAGTGGAAACTTCTCTGGTCCATTTCCCGAGCATTTTTCTCGACCTGTTGCCCAAGAATTTGTGCTAAAACGTCTTTGGTCCATTTTCTCTACTAAAAATCACGAGCTGGGGGTTGAGAATTCTTCATTGAGGCTTCTCTCCCATCTTTTATGCTTACTTACTTCAAGAGCTTGGTCTTTAGCTTCCACACCTCCAAGACTTAGCTCCAATCCACCTAAAAAGACTCAAAAATGAGCAACTATGCGACTCGATCTATCTAAACTCTAAAATTTAAAACTAATGAAAACTTACAGTAAAATGAATGAATGTGACTCTTAAGTGATGAAAATGATCATAGTGTGCATAGAAATGCAAGCAAATATGATGCATATCAGTGGTTCAACAATCACCCACAGTTCAAGCATATCTTTCATATGCACGATGAGTTCAACTCACATGTGAATGGGCATGTGGATGCTCCTTCTATGAACGGCACAGGTCCATACAACAAAAGAAGTGTGGTTTGTTGTCAATGGTATGCCAATCTGCTACAGTCTGAGGGAGCACGCATTGATATTTGGTTTTAACTACAAGCCATACAATAACCCGGATTACGAACGAACTGCTGGTAGCGACAGGTTTTGGAAGAGACGGTTTAGAGGTCTCAAAGCCATCAGACTACAAGACATCAAAAAAGAACTACACAAACTGAAACTTGACCGTACGGATGAATGACTGAAGATGCTGGTCCTATATTTCATATGCAGTATTTTTGACGCTCCGACGAAGGTTGAGAAAGATGTAACTCGTGTCAAGCCATTCTTGTTGAGAGCGGTGGATGATCTGACCTTCTGCCGTGACTTTTCTTAATGGAGATGGACCTTCGAACACATGCTATGTGAGATCAATAATACACAGTCATATTTTGGTGGACAAGTTAAAGGTGACCTCTGGCCAATTCCTGAATTCCTTATTCCTTTGGAGGTGAGTTAATAGTGAATTTGTGTGTTATGTTAATAGTGAACTAACATATTGTCCCAAATTTGTGTTTAGTTGTTGGCATTTGAGGCAATCAAGGATCTAAGTACTAAATATCGAGAAGTCCATCTAGACGTAAGTTCAAACTATCCAAGGATGTGCCAGACTAAGTTGAAAAAAAAGCGGGGTGCGAGAAGATATAGTCTTAACAACATCAACCATTTTCTTGATGATACTAAGGTTAGTAATAATACAGGTAGTTATACTAATTTCATAGTAATACTAAGGGTCCAAGTATACGAG
>OVAX01000908.1:0-12337 GCA_900406405.1 Lepidium africanum | reverse complement strand
TTATTCCATAGTAATAATACAAGTAGTTATAATAGTTATACTAATTACATAGTAATAATACTTGTAGTTATCCAAGTTATACTAATTTCATAGTAATACTATGGGTCCAATTTCACTAGTTATACTAATGTCCACATGTTATATTTTATTTTTTTGTACAGGTCATTGCTAGTGTACTCCCAACACAGTCATATGAAGAAAAAGAGATGCTGGCTGTCATGTTTTGAAGAAGCTAAGGAGGACCATAGGAATGGTCCTATTGTGGACAGTTGGATGCACCGGCTTCGTTCGGATAAGACGATTACACTTGATGCTATGTACGATGGAGATGTACAAGTGCAAGAAGCCGACACACCAGTGGAGAATATGGAAATCCATGGCAACCAAGACCTAGGAAACCAGCGAGAAACCCCCACTGATAATGAATTGCTTGCTTGTATGCGGTCTATGGAAAAAGAGATGAAGAGGATGAAAAAACAGATGGATGGGTTGAAAAAAAGAGTGTCATCATGGGGAAAAAGATCATTTAAATCTTCTTTTCCAAATTCATAATATTATTCCTCAACTTTTATAGGTACAAAATAAATACCAAACTTTGTTTTGATTTGGCAAATTTAAGCTCAATAAAGTCAACGTTACAAAACTTAACAGTCCTCGTCATTCTCTATTTGCCTGATTTTTTTTCTTTTCTCGGCTTCCTTTCTTCCAAAGTTGCTCACATATGTCGCTCAAATAGTTCTCATTTAGTAAAAGCTGCAGTAACGTTTAGGTACATAGTGGTTGGGCCATAAGCTTCATTGGCTAGAAAGAGATAAAAAAAAAGTAGAAGCTAGACATTAACCAAAAAACAATTAGATATAGATGTTAAGCGTGTGTGAACCAAATGGAAAGAAGGCCAGTAGAGCTTTTCTTCTTTAAGTTGGCAAGAAGAGTATCTCAAATTGTTATGTCACTGGAAGAGAAATTTATTGTCAATGGAATCGTAGATTACGTTCTCACCAAAGATTGAAGATAGTGGTCTGAGCAGCATATAAAAGAGCTTGGTGGTTGGCTTCGGCTATAACGACATCCACGAGAGGAGGTAGTACTAGTTTTGGAAAAAGAAGGGTGTAAGTGAATCTAGATTTGAGAGCAAAACTCACCAATGATATATATGGTTTTAAGTTTCATTTTCTTGTTTGAGCCTAAATTTTAATATTCTTAATAAATCCAACACCTTTGTAAACTAGTGGTGATTTAGGGAATTGAAGAACATTTCCATTATAAGTAATATGAAAACAAGACAAAAATGCAAGGAAGTAGTGGAGGAACGTGAGAAGATTTTGTGCGCACCTGATAGAGAATTAGAAATATGGTGGTGGTGAAGGGTTACTTGTGGCTACCAATTTCTTTAAAGGAAATAGTTGTGGCAAAGGAAAACAGGAAATGTGCAGAACGTTAAGGTTGTGGCTCACTGATCAGAGAATAACTCGATCAATATTGAAGGGAATTAAGAAGGAAAAGTGAAAAAAAAATTAGTAAACTAAAAGATAACAGTCTGTTAAAAAGTTAACATTAAAATTCTTGGAGCATAAATTTGCTAAGTCAACACAAAATTTGCTATTTATTTTGTGCCTATAAAAAAAGTTCAGGAACAAAATTGCCAATTTGGAAAAGTAAATGATTTTTAAACGGTCTTTTTCCTTCATCGTTGGAACAAGTGAGACTAGTGTACATATGTAATTATTGTTAAATTGTCCAACTAATTATTATATTACTATCCAATTACAGGCAACTCTGCTGAACCAGATGATATTGGTGCTCATGAGTCTACTGGTGCTGAACCAAATGATACTGGTGCTCATAAGTCTTCTGGGCATGACCTAGATCATACCGATGCTCACGAGTCTTCTGAGGCTGACCCAGATGATACTAGTGCTCGTGAGTCTCATGAGGCTGACCCAACTAATATTGGCGCTCAAGACTCTTCTAAGGCTGACCTAGATAGCGAACCAGAAAATGAGAAACTAGACGATGAGGAAACAGAGGGTGAGAAAGCCTAAGATGAGAAAGCAGAGGGTGATAGAGCAGAAGGTGACAAAGCAGAAGATGTGAAACCAGCTGCAAAACCAGATGCGAAACCGGGTAAAAAACCAGCAGTGAAACGCTCGTTTGTGGAGTCCCTCCTATTCGACAGTCTCAAACAAGCTTGGAAGTGAAAACTTTAATATTTTTGAATTGAACTGGTATTGTAATATATTTGAATTTTATCAAAACTAAATTCGAAGGTTTAAACTCGCATTTTTGTCAAGAGGAGAGGAATGGAGAAGAGAGAATTCTCTTAGTCAAATGGTGCGGAGAGAGAAAAATAGAGATGGTAAAGAGAAGCAATAATTTCACAAAAATTGAAATTGGCGCTAGCGGAAAAACAATTGAAACAAAAATGTAAGTAGTTATACATGGGAAATGGTTTTACAGAAATTATAAATAGTTATACTTTGTCGAATTTTCATAAAATCTAGTCTTACGTGTGAATTAATTTTTTTTTTTTTTTGGTTATGCAGTGGATTACATTCTAATACCATATGAGGCAACTGTAATACTGCAACCGTATGTTAAAAAACTCTAGCTATGTAAATTCTTTCTACTACGTTTGGTATTATCTACAAAATAACCTTAAAAGTATACAGATTGTATTATTTCATAACAACTTAATGTATTTTATATTATATATATTATATATATTTCTATTTCATTATTTTAAGTAAAGTAGAACACATTTTTCATTTTATATCTTTCGTTTCTATTGATCAACATGAAAAAAGATACAAAGGAGGGAATGTTGGAAAGTCAACGGTCATCAACAAAGTCAACAGCAACTTGGAAAAGTCAACGATCGAGAGTCGCTAGACCGAAGGTCGAAGATCGGGTCAGAAGGTGTTGTACCGTTGGTCGAGTGTCGGGACGAGAAGTGGCGTACCGCATGATAATGTTCGGGACGGACACCGGGACAAGGATCGTGTAGTGTAGGATGATGTTCAGGACAAGTATCAAGACAAGGGTCGGGTCGAGATGTGTGTATTGTAGGACGAACCCAACATCTTGCAGGACAGGTCAATGGTAGCAGCGAGAAAATCAACATTTTGGAATTTATTTGATTTCTCTTGAATCCAATTGCGGCCCATGAAGCCCAAGTTTTTGGGTGGCTTAGAAGACTTTCTTGAAGGCAAAGATCTGACCGTTGGAGCCTAGGAGACCGTTGGAACTAAGAAGACACGTGATGGTTTATATCTCAGATCAAGGCAAGGACTTGTCACTATCATGCCTTGCCGATCCCAAAGCTTCTTGTCTTGTAGTCAAAGCCTTTAGTGGCTAAACCTAGTTTCTTCTTCATTGTATCTCGCCTATTTAAGGCAAGTTTTCAAGTTTTAAAATTAATCTAATCTAAGCAATTTATTCTCTCTCATTATTCTCTCATTCTCTCCATCAATTCTCTATCATGTTTCCACAAAACCAACATGGTATTAGAGCTCTTTGATCCTTATTCTCGTTCTCTAAACTTCAAATCTTAGTCCTCTTAACAATTTTTTGGTTCAAAATCTCCCTTTCTCGTTTCTAGCTATGGAAAATTCAAAATCTCTTTACATCTCGTTGGTCTTAAAGGGACGAAACTTCTTGTTGTGGGCAAGAACTACAAAGTCAATTTTGTGCAGCTGTGGTCTATGGGGTCACATTGAAAATCCAAACATTAAGCCACCTCAAGTTGTACTCAAAGGAAAGACAAGGAAGGGACTTCGGGAACGGCGGTTGAAGAAGATGAAAAATTGTCTCAAGATGACCAAACCGTTCTCGTGCTCATCCAAAACTCCCTAGATCCGGCGATTCATGAGGCCTACTCCTATTGTGAAACCGTAAAGGAGCTAACGGAAACCCTCAAGAAAGTTTATAGAAAAATCTCAAACGTTACTAGGGTGTTTGAGATCCAAAAATCACTTACAAATCTCTCTCAAGAAGGTCCTACACTTGATGAAGTGTGTAGTTTCATCCACAATGAGCAAGGATCTCTCGGCTTGTTTAGTGGAAGAAGTGATCTCCTCATGGCAAGCAAGGTGAGCTACAAGCATGAAGAGAAAAAGACTCTCATTTATGACCATTGCAAGACGAAATGGCACATCAATGATAAGTGTTGGCTCTTATACCCTCATCTCAAACCGGCAAAGTTCAAGGAAACACCAAGGGCAAATGTTCCCAAGAAGTCGTTGAAGATCATACGATATATGTAATCCGAACTTGATAAATGATGTAAAACCAACTCTTGGAAATGTGGTGATAGCTAATGGATCTAAAATACTGGTTAAAGGAATTGGGACTCTAGAACTATTTGATTGAAACACTAAGGCTTTTCTCATACCGGATTTTGCATCAAATCTTTTATCCGTGATTAGAATTGCTCGTGATCTTAATTATTATGTTATGTTTGGTCCTAATAATGTTAATTATCAGGATATTAAGACTAGGAACATCATTGGTGAAGGCATTTTCAAGGACGGACTCTATGTTCTTGAAGACACCAAATTTATCTCTAATATTTTACATGCTTTAAATTCGATTTGTAGTTTGAGTAGTGTAGTTTGGCATGATAGATTGGGTCTTCCCCATTCTAGGGCTCTTGAACTTATGTTACCAAGTATATCTTTTGATAATCATAGTTGTGAGGCTTGTATCCTTGGAAAACATTGTAGAACCGTTTTTCCCAAGTCTTCAACACATTATGCAAAATGCTTTGATCTTATTCACTCGGATGTATGGACATCACCATGCCTCTCTAGAGATAAATCTAAGTATTTTGTCACCTTTATTGATGAGAAATCAAAATATACTTGGCTAACTCTTCTACCTTCTAAAGAACAAGTATTTAAAGCTTTTAAAACTTTGAATCGTACATCACTAATCACTTCAATGCTAAAATGAAGGTACTAAGAACTGATAATGGAGGAGAATACATGAGTCCCTCATTTCAAGAACATCTCAAAAGGCAAGAAATCCTCCATCAAACTAGTTGCCCTTACACACCACAACAAAATGGTGTGGCCGAGTACAAGAATAGGCATTTGATGGAAGTAGCTCGCTCAATGATGTTTCATAAAAGTATACCAAAGATCTATTGGGGAGATGCCGTCATAGCATCATGCTATCTCATTAACTGCATACTAACCAAAGTCCTTCAAGACCAATCTCCGTTTGAGGTACTTAATCACTCAAAACCTTCAATTGATCACTTACGAGTCTTTGGTTGTGTTTGTTATGTGTTAGTACTTGGAGAACTAAGGAATAAATTGGAGGCAAATAGCAAGAAATGTGTGTTTCTTGGCTACTCAACTACACAAAAGGGTTACAAATGCTATGGTCCCGAGGAGAAATGGATGTATATCTCTCGGGATGTCAAGTTTATGGAGGACAAGGGTTACTTTGATGGCAAAGATTGGGACAACCTAAGAGATCTCTCTACATCATCAACGGACCGGGCCACCAACCTAAGGTTTTTATTGGATCATCTCGACATTAACCGACCAAATGACCAAGAACCAAGTCATGTATCAAACTTAGAGGAGAATGTTGACGATCCACAAATGGAATCAACTCCCTCAAGTCACATTGTCCAAGAAGAAGGAGCAAGCTCTTAACAAGAAAATACATCTTATCCAAATGAAGAGCATGTGGTAGAAGAAGTGGTCGAACCACCTCAACCACAACCTCTTCGCCGAAGTACTAGAATCAGGAAGGATCCATTAAATTGGGTCAATACAAGGGTGTATTTCAACAATCAAGTTGTGGGACATCCTATTCAAGAACTATGTTCTCTCGACCTTTTGCCACCGGAACATGTAGCCTTCATAGGAAAGATTGAAGCTGACTTCATCCCACAAAGCTATGAAGAAGCTACGAAGCTTGAAGTATAGCGCAATGCGGTAGGTGATGAGGTTGGTGCAATGGAACACAATCATACATGGAATGAAGTCGACTTACCTCCAGGGAAGAAGGCCGTGAGCTCTAGATGGATATTCACTATCAAATACAATAGTGATGGGATGATTGAGAGACACAAAGTTCGGTTGGTCTCAAGAGGGTTCACTCAAAGCTACGATTCGGATTACACAGATATATTTGCGCCTGTAACTAAGCTCCACACTGTAAGCGTTGTTCTTTCTCTTGTAACTAACTTGGATTGGGGCTTGTGCAGATGGACGTTAAAAATGCCTTCCTCCAAGGAAAACTTGAAGAAGAAGTTTACATGACGCCACAACCCGGCTTAAAAAACACAATTGGACCCGGCAAACTTCTAAGGCTTAGAAAGGCAATTTATGGCCTCAAACAATCCCCAAGGGTAAGGTACCATAAGCTAAGCACCACACTCATGTCTCGTGGCTTTAAGAAGTCTGAGGCCGACCACTCACTCTTCACATCTCACGGCCCAGATGGAATAGTGGTGGTACTCATTTATGTCGATGATCTCATCATCACCGATAATGATAAGGAAGGTATTACCTCCACTAAATCATAACTTAAATTGGTATTTGATATTAAAGATCTTGAATAACTTAAGTACTTTCTTGGGATAGAAGATTGCCAATCTCTAGAAGGCCTCTTCCTTTCCCAATGAAAGTACACACTTGACCTCTTGAATGAGACAAGAAAACTCAGCTCTAAACAGGTCAAAACACCTCTAGATGATGGCTACAAGGTCGCTCGAAAGAGAGAGAAAGATGACACTCCATATGTGGATGCACCAAGATATAGGTGGCTTATTGGTAAATTGATTTATTTTACCATTACATGACCAGATATTTGCGTTGCCGTGAATCAGGTATCTCAAAATATGAAGGAGCCTACGTGTATCATTGGAGCATGGTAAAAAGGATCTTAAAATATATTGAAGGAAGTCTCGACCGCGGAATATGGATGGCTAAAATGGGAGTATCGAGATCGTGGGATATAATGATATGGATTGGGCTGGAGATAGGAACGACCGCAAGTCTACAACCGGTTATTGCATATTCATTGGGGGAAACTTGGTAACATGGAAGACTAAGAAGCAAAAAGTGGTTTCATGTTGTAGTGCGTGAGGCCGAATACCGAGCAATGAGAAAACTCACAAGGGAGTTAACATGGTTGAAAGCCTTGATTAAAGACTTTGGGATTAAGCAAGACCATCTGATTATGCATTGTGACAATCAAGCCGCGATCCACATAGCCTCTAACTCCGTCTTTCATTAGAGAACCAAGCATATCGAAATGGATTGCCACAAGGTTAGATAAAAGATTGAAGATAGAACACAACTTCCATGTTATACTAAAAGTGAAGATAAACTAGCGGACATTTTCACCAAGGCCGCAAGTCTCAAAGTTTGTGATCATATCTACAACAAGCTTGGACTCGTGGATCTCACTCGGCCTTGTTCAAAGGTCTCTTTTCCCGAGAAGTACACACTCTTTTTCCCTTGGATGGGTTTTGTCCCATTTGGTTTTCTCTCCAAGGTTTTTAATGAGGTGTAACTCTAGGGTATTCCAAGCTTACCCAACATGACCAGTTATGCCTAAGCTTGAGGGGGAGTATTGATACAAAAGAGAGAAAATGTTGGAAAGTCAATGGGCATCAACAAAGTCAACAACCACTTGGAAAAGTCAACGGTTGAGAGTCGCTGGACCCAAGGTCGAAGATCGGTTCGGAAGGTGCTATACCATTGGTCGAGAGTCGGGACGAGAACTGGCATACTGCAAGATGATGTTCGGGACGGCCATTGGGAGAAGGATCGTGTATCGCAGGATGATGTTCATGATGAGTATCAGGATGAGGATCGAGTCGAGATGTGTGTACTGTAGGACGAACCCAACATCCTGCAGGATGGGTCAACAATAGCAGCGAGAAAGTTAACATTTTGGAATTTCGTTGATTTCTCTTGAATCCAATTGCACCCATGAAGCCCAAGTCCTTGGTTGGCTTAGAAGACTTTCTTGAAGGCAAAGATCTGACCATTGGAGCCTAGGAGACCGTTGGAACTAAGAAGACACGTGATGGCTTTTATCTCAGCTCGAGGCAAGGACTTGTCACTATCATGCCTTGCGATCCCAAAGCTTCTTGTCTTGTAGGCATAGCCTTTAGCGGCTAAACCTAGTTTCTTCTTCATTGTATCTAACCTATTTAAGGCATGTTTTCAAGCTGTAAAATTAATCTAATCTAAGCAATTTATTCACTCTCATTATTCTCTCTTTATTCTCTCATTCTCTCCATCAATTCTTCATCATGTTTACGCAAAACCAACATTTTATATTATTTTAATTATATAAAAAATTACTAATTTCATAAACTTTGTCATTAACTTTTGTATTAGTAACTTATTCTTCTATTCCCATATTTTAGTTGTATCATGTGACATGACGTCTTACGTGGACTGTTGCATTAAAAAGAATAAAACATCAGCATACTTTTCCACTTCTACGCATGCGTACAAGAAACTCAATAATTGCCAGATGCTATAGTTATTACTGGAAGCGATTCTTTATATCTGCTTTTCCTCTTCTATTTCTTTTTCTGAGAAAAAACTCTTCCTCTTCTTACGGACTCAACTTCATTCTCAAAAACCCAATTCTTCATTCTTAAGGACACGATTCTTTATTCCTTATAAAATTCCCAAATGCATCTTCAAGCTATCATTCACTTCTCCATCTTTTACTTCAAACAGAAGCAAGCATACTCCAACATGGCTCAGTGGCTAGTGTGGCTTCCTTATGATCCAGAATGGCCATATTCTTCTGAGTGGGTGAGAGGAAATGTACTTAGAAGAAGCGCCACGTCAACTTTGTAACTCGCAACATGGAAATATGGAAATTGTGAGAAGAGGGAAATACAATCTATTGAGATCTCACAAAAGGAAACTCTCTTTGAAGAAGAGCGCATGTCAATACATGCTAGCTGTCCGTACGTTATCCAGTCTCACGGATACGAGGAAGCTCATAATGATTTTAATCCAAATAGATCGAATCACAATCTTATCCTCAAACACGTATCTTGTGGAAATTCTAAAGAGTTAATTAGCAAAAGAATCTCCTAGACAATTGTGCGTGTTACAAGTAAGAGAAATTGCAAAAGATGTTCTCAAAGGGATTGAATATATACACGACAATAACAAAGTGCACTGAGACATCAACCCCCACAAATATACTCCTATGCCCTATCCAAAGGGAATGGCAATGGTGCGGGTATATGTCAAAAATTGCAGACTTTGGCTCAACAATGGAAGCTGAATCGACGATGCCATATGGACACCAATTGGCTTATTGATCGAGAGATATGAGGTACAAAGCTCCAGAATTAATAATATTTATGATAATTGACTTTGCAGATGACATTTGGGCTTTTGGATGCACAATTTTGGAGATGCTTACATGACAGCCTCGTTGGAAGCAATTTGAAGGGTATGGTATAAATTGGTTGAATGGAATAGATACCAATGAAGTGCCATACATACCAGATTGGTACTCTGAGGACACTAAAAATTTTCTCCATAACTATCTCAATTGGAATGTTGAAGAAAGGTGGGCAGCACCTACACTCCTTAACCATCTATTTCTCATTGATACTACTTCAGATGGTGATGAAGATGATATGTAATTTCATATCTTATGGGAATTTATATGTTATGTGAATTTATATTGTATGTTAATTTATATGTTATGTTATTTATTAATATTATGTGAATACTATTAATCTATATCTTATATTCAATTGGTCTTCTTCAATCACCGACAAATACCAAAAATACTCAAGCACTAGTTATAAGTCTTGGTAGTTATACTTGTTGTACTACGTTTAATTAGTAGTAGTTTTACTAGTTTTACTTACTGTACTGCATTTATCAGTTTAGTAAAACTACTACTACTTTTAGTATGTATACTGCATTTTGACAACACTTGTTACCAAAATTAATGTCCAAATCGATCCAGAATTCTTAAATGTACTATAATTCACTCTGAAATCATTAGTTACCAAATTAAAGTCCAAATCGATCTAAATCTGAATTATAGTTTTTTATAGTTATTGAATATATATAAAAAAAAGCTTTTCGTGTGGTAACTATAAAAATTAGTTACCAAATTATAGACCAGTTTAATCATAATAGGGTTTGATTGGTAACAGTTATAGTTTTGAGTTTTTTGCTGTAGGATTTAAGTTGTAGATTTTTTTGTTATAGATTTCTTTTGCTGTAGCGTGGAATCTTTAAGGATGGTGCGCTTCTCACCTCAGAATCGGAGACGGAATCGGAAGCATTTCGAATCTTCCGGAATTACTTTGGAATCGTGATTCCAAATTAAAGGTTTGGAAACTTGGTGGAAGCTTACGATTCCGAGTTAGAAGTCTTCTAGAAGCTCGAAATTGTTCGTATCATATGAAAATCTTAAAAAGTTAAACAAACCAATAACTAATTTTTTGGCTTCTATTTTATTATGCGAATTAATTTAGTCAATTTTGATCAAAACATTAAAATGTAAACAATAAAATACTTCAAGAATTTTTTTTTTATTTAAAAATGATTTATATAATATTACAATACAAATTTTTTTTAAAATCTATTTAAATATAATTTTATGTTTAGTGACTTATGATATTATACATATACATATATACACATATATATATCCACGCTTCCAACACGTACCCGCTTCCCTAATTTTTTTAATAAACTCGATTCCTCGCTTCTAAACGCTTCTGCTTCTGTGTACCCGCTTCTAATTCTATGCACCTCTGTAAACTTTTTGCTGTAGGATTTTATTTTTGTAAAGCTTATAAATTTAGGCTCTAGAAATTTGGCTTTCTACAGCTAAAAACATTTCATAAATAAAAAAAATTGTTTTCTAGAGCAATGAGATCCAAAAATAAATGTAGAGCATGATTGGTTGTTTTTTAAAGATTTTTGTTTTCTAGAGTAACCAAAACTGTTACCAATCAGACCCTTACTCTTTTCCTTTGGTAACTCTAAAATTAGTTACCAAATTAAAGTCCAAATCCGTTATAATTCATACAGATAGAAAGTGGACATAGCGGATTTAACTCTTTCCAAACCATCCTTCTTAGCTCTTCACCCCTTTATATGTCTAGAAACTCAGAATTTAAAATTGATTTCTTATCATTGCACTTGAGGACCCACGCAAACGAAAAGACTAATTAATAAGGTTCAAGGAATAAAATCCGAAATAGTAAGGGGGCTAAAATTATAAAAGAAGGAAAGATGAAGAATCAAAGTGGAATAACGAAGTAAGACCCTCTTTCACATAAACTTATTCCCTTGCAGTACTCTCTCTTACAATGGGATTGGATTGACAAGCATGGCTTGGACACGATCGACAGTTTTAGCTTTCTCGGGACGACCATGACCATCTCCGTGTTGATAGATGCATTGCGACATGCGAGACAGGTTCATGACAACTTCCACAAAACCTCGAGAGAGGAACGAAGAAGTGCAAGAGGTCCTTACTTCGTAGTTTATCTCATTCCAAGCGTCATTAATCATATGTTGCACTTGATCACGTGCTTTTTCCTCTGACACTTNGTGCTTTTTCCTCTGACACTTCCGTCTCGTGCATATAACATTGGACTGATTTGAGAACGTCTCCTCTTGCCATTTCATCCTGCATTTATTTATAAATTATCATTCGTATTTAGATTGTGTCACAACCATCTTTGGATCATGTTTAAATATGTATATAAGATTGAAAAGGAAACTTAGAGATATTGAAACATTACAGGTGAAGTGCCAAGGTCATTAGATAGACGACACACAATGGCAGAACATCGAAGTAGTTGTTCATGGTGTTGTGACAAAGACTCCAAAGTTTGAATTGAGATTTGGTCAGAGTAAGCACAGTAAATATGGATTAAAGCTGTCGGGATACTAATTGAAATCCAAGCATTTTGCATATATTCTTTCAAGGTTGGTTTGTAATCTCTTTTGTACCATTTTGCTTCCACTAGATATGCTTTACATAAATCTGTCCACTGGTCTTAACAAAATTTAAAAAAATTAGAAAATGTATATGACTTTGTTTTTTGGTAGTTATTGGCAACCGCAATCAATAAGGCAGACCAATTTTTGTTCTTTAGTTTCTAACATCTAATGACTAAAAATTTGAGTCGATAAAGATTTTAGCAACTACTCGACTGATTGCTAGTGTCTAGTAACTTCCAAAAGAAACACAGTAACGACCAATAAAGCTAAAAATAATTTAAAATAAATTTAAATAAAAAAATAAAACCTAAAAAAAATAAATAACAATGTATGGTAATAAAATTAACAATAACATA
>OVAX01000907.1:0-60213 GCA_900406405.1 Lepidium africanum | reverse complement strand
AAAATAATATGACAAGATGAATAATATGATATTCTACAAAGATAATATAACACATTTGAAAGTTTCAAATAGTAAAAAAGTAAGAAAATTTGATAAGAAAAATAATAATAAAAATACTCTACAAAAGTATTGAATTAATATTTTTTGAGAAAGAAAATATCTATTTAATTATATTTGTTATCTTTTAAATTAATTTTTTTCAAGTCATTTAAATTTTTTGTTTTGACAGCGTAATAAAAGATATAAAATAATATATATTAGTAATACAATTATATAAATGATCTCTTCATATTATTTGTAATTTATAAACATTAATTACAAACACCATCTCTTTTAGTTATAAATATAATCGGAATATGTGAAAAAATAATAAAAATAGATTTTTATGGTGTAATTTTGGTAATAATAATAATAGTAAACATTAAAATATATATATATATATATAAATTGTTAGTGAACCGGATTTTAATATTGATCCGGGTTATCGGTTTTACTGTTTTTTGATTGGTTTTACAGATTTAATTTAAATCCAAATTTTAATATAACTCAGACTGGTTTTAGTAGCGAATCACGATCTAATCGATCAGATTAACCAGTCCGATCCAGTTTTCAAAACACTGCTAAAATCTCGCTCAATTAGACTACGCTAGTACGGGGAAATAGATACTATAATTTACAGGTAACCAATATTTTTTTCTGCAACATTTGGGAACACAAGAAACGTTTCTACAATAGACATCTATATTTTAGTCTTGCTCACAATGAAAATTTTCAATTTCAATATGCACATGACAAATGGAGATTTAGGTAAGTTTGTCCCGACTAAGTTGAATAATTTAGTTTTTTTATATATAAAAAAAGACGTATATCTGATAAATGTACATCAGAAAAACTTTTTTGACCAACTATTTGGAGAAAACGATTTTTACATAGAAAAAGATATATGTAAAATAAAAAACAAATCTTTTTACAAAGTTCAAAAATATTTTCTATGTCGATGCACCACCATAGATACTGTTCTTGGTGGGCCTAGAGACTTGTTATAGATAAGGTTGTCCTTGGTCTTTGCCTAATATAATCAAATTTAGAAAGTTTCATATTATAAATCATCATGAATCCACAAACCATCCTCTTATTTTCTTTTTTCAAAAGATGATAAAATGTATTACTGATGTCAGCAAACATAGACATGTATGTTAACATGTAAGTGTGTGTATGTGTTGCTTTGTAGTTGGATTGTTGTAATAAAAAGCAAAACCCAAAGCAGCTTACTCTGTCCCGATCACCAATATGATTCATGATTTGACAACCACACTTAAAATATAGTTTAACCGGGGAAAATCGTCACATATTTATATGTTGATCAAGAATTACAGAGCTAACCGATATCAGATTTTCTAAGATACTCTTACATGTTTAAGTCTGGACATTTGAAATTGGACATCCACAAATGATTCACTTTTGAATTGTGCCTTGGCTCTAATACTAGAAACTAGGTAAATAGAGAAGGATTACGACGTACTTATATATTCTCCAAAGATAACATACCTAACCAATGTGTTCTAACCAACATTTATTTCAGTCTTCATTAGCACTAAGCTTTTTTTTTTTTTTACTTAAGTCTAACACTAACACTAATCTAACCAGCATCTATACCAATATCAGATATTCTAACATACTCTCTCGTACTCAAGACTAGACATCTGAAATTGTGAGATTGGACATCTAGGGGTGGTTGACATTCGTATTGAAGCTAGCTTTTGGTTATATATTAGTATGAACTTAACTCACACTCACAAACTAATTCAAGGGAGAAAGATTGCTAGATATGTAAGTATATATATCCAAGAATAACTACCTGACTGATGTGGTTAGTTTCATTAACACTAATATTTGTTTTTCTTTTTTTTACTTTATAGATTTTAAGAATCCAGTGAAGCGTTATCTATGTTACCGGAAGAAAGGATCGATGTTTCATATATAAATACAAATGAGACTAGCTCACAAAATCAATACACGGATCGGCTAAAAATGCTCTATCCAATGGTGGTAATATCGTCTCTGAAGCAAGAGAAAGGGCTTTGGATTTGCATGTCACTGATTACTTGCTTAAGCTCAGATGTTTCCTCTTTGAGTTGAACATTTTCTTGAAGAACCTTATCGTGAGACTCAGAGAGATTGTTAAGCTTATCAAGTAATTGATGATTCTCTATCCTCAACCACATCACTTGTGACCAAAGCTCATCAAGATGTCTTTGCTTTCTCATGCGTGATCTCCTTGCAGATTCTCTGTTTGATATCATCCTTCTCTGTTTTCGCTCATTGATTACGTTCTTATTCGTCTGCTGCTCCTCTGCATCGTCTGATGTCGAGTTATTGCTGCTTAGGCTCATGGATTGTGGATAGTTTGTAGGGCTTTGGAGTCCATAAAGAGGGCTCAGGTTAACACTGTTGGTTGCAAATGGAGTAGATATTGGAAAATGGGAAGAATATGGAGATGGTATTGAGGAGTTTAGATAATAATTCAAACTAAAAACGTCTGTTTGTGGCTGCATTTTGGATTTGCCTTGAACAAAAAGTTAGGGCTTTTATATTAATTAATAAGAAGAAATGTTGGTGTATAAAATATAACAGCTTCTGGGAATTCTTATGGAGTTTTCAGTGAGTGAAGAGAGAAGCTGGTTTTATAGAGGAGATGTTGAGAAGTGGAGCCCACTGTGTGCAAATGGGTTAAGCAATGACAAAATTGCAAAGTTAGAAGGGTTTAGTAAATGTGCACCACGATCATGTCACATTAATACAAACATTATGTATACTAATATATCCCAAATGATCTTGATTAAGGTAAAGAATGCTAATTTCAACCAATTACATGTCTACACTAATCACTTTCATAACTCCAGTCAATTACATGTTAATAAAGTTAATGAATACTACTATATCTCATTTTATTTTATTTTTGGATCAAAGTTATATCTCATTTTGTTTGATTTTTATGGTTACGTAATAATTAAGAAAACTTGTAAAATTACTTAAAATATATTTCTATTGTAATTAACAGTGTTATTAATATGAATAAGTGATATGATGCCGAGGATAGGTGGTCTAGTGGTAATAACCACTTTATAAATTCTCAGGTATCCGGGTTCGAGTCTTCCCAGGTGCAAGGAAAATGAAGAAGATAGTTTAGAGTTTGGGCTTTGGTTATGGATTGGGTCTTGTCGATCCAACTATAGTAAGGTTGACAAAAAAAAAAAAGTGATATGGTTAAATGAGGAAAATATATCAATTTTTGTATTAAAAATCTAAAACATCATATATCTTAAGACAAATAATATGAAGCTAAAAATTATTGTTTATAATGAGAGAGAAAAATAACAGGGAGATAATAATCTAGAGGTATTTAAAACTGAAATTTTATACCTAAATTCATAAAGATTCCAGATTTAAAGCTTCATATGAAATGTAATTATTAATTTATGGATAAGTAAGTATTGAGTTTAGATCTAATGATTTATATGTCCAGCAGATTCTAACAAACTAACCATCCCAGGATTATTTGGTGGTAAAAACTTAGATGAGAAAAATTATACAAAAAAGTTAATTAATATTTGGTTGAGAATAAGCTCCATACACCGTACACACGGTTAGGACACGGACATAGAAAGGAGAAAAAGCAGTTCACAATTCTTTTTTTTATTTTTATTACCAAACCATGATGAAATACTCTGCAAAATTATATAGTCAATATATAAAATAGTGGACTCGATATTTCACTATAGCATATAAGACCCAATCGAAGATCTCAGGACCTTACATTATGCATATCATGTCATATAATATATCTACCTGCATTGTTGCTCGTGGGCTTGTGAGCTATATGTTTTTTTTTTCTTGTCACTAGCTAGATAAGATATGCTATCCTAAGAAATTAATATGTTGACTGTAATTATTCCACCACATAGCTATCTATACATTGCATACATAAAGGATCCGAGGCATCTCAGCCGCAATCTCTGGCCTATCATGGACAAGTGAATCGATCTTTAAAATCTATTCTCTTTTTTTTTTTTTCAAATTTATGTAGAAAAACGTCAAATTCATATACTAAAACTATTAGTTAAGTCATCTAAATTACAAATCTAAGAATACCTCAAAGCATGGACATGTTATCAAAACCTTGTTTCACAATTATATAATATATAATGTAGTATCATTAATCATTTCCATCAAAATTATATGTATACCGAACCGGGTAGTTATCTGTTTGTAATTAAAATAAATTTTCTTGTTACATTAGCAAGAAGACAATAGTTCATTATTCTTTATTGAATACTAGTTGTGATCCATCTTTTGGGCAGAATTTGTTTCACTATTAAGTAATTAAAAAATATCAGTATGATATGATGATTTGTTAGATGATAAAAAGTCTGATGAAGAAAATATTTGAATTTTGCAGTCTAAAATTATAGAGAAGATCTTTACAACTATATTCCAATTATATTTTTAGTTTTATAAATTTAATAATGTCTTATACTGAAAAAAAATTAGAAAAAAAATAATGTCTTTAATTTTAGTCTGACAGTATTTACAATATTAGTTTTTAAATATATTTGACGTGTAACAGTTAAACACATTAATATTACTTTTCCGTCAAACAGAGTACATATTTATATATCTTGTAAAAATATATGAAAACTTCTCTAATAATGATTTAAAGTTGATGTAATCATCATTTAATTTGATATCAAAATTTAATTAATATATATACTTCATGTAAATGTTGATTAATTCAAGAGTAAAAATTGAATGGAAGGTAACTAATTTGCACATAATTCATTTTATTTTGTAGAGAGTGACAAAAGATAAATATTATTATTTTTCTTTATAGTATCAATTATCAAAATATTAGTAATGAGAAAATATGCTATTAATAAAGATGTAATTGTTACAGTTTTAAAGGTATAAGAAAAGACATAGATTGGTGATTTTAATAGGGAGAGAGATGAAGTTGCTAAATTTGCACTTTCCAACTATCTCTTAACTTTTAATTAATACAGAAATTTCTTTCTTGACACAAAAAAAAGGTGTAAGAAAATACATTGTTTGGTGATCTCTGTTTTTGAATGTTATAATAGATATGTTTCTATATTAAAATCAGTATAGCAACTTTTCTCTTTTTTTGTCAATAATTAGATCAACAAAAGCCAAAAAACAGGTGACCCAGTTGGTTTACCCCTAATTTAGCTAGGCACCATATGGTGAGTTGAAATCCTACTCAGCTCCAATTGAAAAACTTTGGCGATGAAGAAAAAAAATTGCATATCCATTTATAAATTCTAAATTATAGCAATTATGTAACTGTATTTTAGAAATTTTAATTTAAATATTCCTTATTTATCTTATTTTAAATTAAAGGAGTTTAATACAAAAACTCACTACATTTTCTTTAATTCTATGAATTAAAATCAAGTATACTTATTTTTCCTTTTCTTTATCATCACAATTTTTGATTTTTGAAGACANTATTTTTCCTTTTCTTTATCATCACAATTTTTGATTTTTGAAGACAACTACATATATATTTATAAATTCTAAGTTCATCAATTATTAGACATATTTGTTTTAATTTTAATGTTTATATGATATTAAATTATACGATGTATGTGGTTAAGTTATAATTATATGTATTTAAATTTAAATATCAAATTATTAGAAGTATGTGATTAAAAATCGTAATTGTGTTTTTTTTGTTGTAGTATAAGTAGATAAAATTCATTCACAAATATAAAATGAATTTGTAATAAATTTAGATTTGTAATTATGGATATAAGAGGTCTGTTATCATTTTATATTTGAATTACAAAATTATAATAGGTATGCTTTCATATTTTATTTTTATTTGTGATATTTGGTTTAATTTAAATATTAAATAGTAAAAGTATAGTAAGAATTTTTTATTTGTTTTAATTTGTATTTTAAAATTAAGAGGTTATTTAATAGGGTGACGAGGTGACACTCTAAGAAGATAGCCCATTTTTCTTTATATATAAGAGGTATGTTTTCATATTTTATATTTTGTTGTGATATTTGGTTTAATTTAAATACTAAATTAGTAGACTAAGAATTTCTTATTTGTTTTAATTTTTATTTTAAAATTAAGAGGTTATTTAATAGGGTGATGAGGTGGTACTCTAAGAAGAGAGCACGTTCTTCTTTTTTGGTCAAGAAATGGGGTGGAGCCCCAAGTATTATTTAACTAGCAAAATCAAAACCCACAACGTATAAAACGAGGCCGAGAAACATCCTTCTCGTCCTCAATCAAAATCAAACTAAGACATTCAGGAATTAAATCAAAAGAATGAAATCTTAAAAGGAGAGAGAAAGCATGATTGGCAAGGCCATCCGCTAAACGGTTCGCCTCTCTAAACGTGTGAGAAACATGGACTAACCAGTCTTTTCATAAGAATCCATGGCACAAGCGCACCAGAAAAGAAAGTAAATGTGAATCCGCAATCCGTTGTTTTAAGAACCCGACGACCATCTCTGAATCCACCTCAAGTTCCAAGCATGTTATTCGGTTTTCCCAAGCTAAGTATAAGCCATAGTACACACCCCAAAATTCAGCTAATGGAGCTATACATATCCCTATATTCAGCGAGAAACCCTTTAACCATTTACCATTATAATCCCGAAGAACTCCCCCAGCTGCGGCAAGACCATGATTCCCTCGTGAAGCTCCGTCAATATTAAGTTTGCACCAGTCGCCGATCGGAGGTTTACATGAAACAAGCTTCGCACACCCACATGTATCATGTGTTTGACTTGCTTCAGATTCGTTCGCTTTGTAAACTTCCAGAGAAACATCTCGTATAAATTGTACTCTATCTCTGCACTTGCCGACGCTCCCAAAGATATAGCCACATCTCCACTTCCATCCCCACCATAAGGTCATTGCAAACATAGTAGACTATGGGCAGTCATTGTGAAGTTTATCATCACCAAGATTCGCATAAATCCATCCGAAGAAAGGCATAAAGAAGAAAACATTATGCTGATCCACGGGAACAACATGCCTCCAAATACCCTCCATAGAAGGGCAATCTCTTAGCAAGTGAAGGATCGACTCATCTTCACCTTGACATAACAAACACAAACCCAAATCAGATAAATGTCGCATTTGTCTCTCCACGTTCGTAAGTAGGATTTAATTCTCTCCCATCCAAAGAAATATATGAACACGTTCCGGGACACATAAATTCCATACACGATCAAAAATGCCAGACATGTTCGGTTGCACTCTACAATTGCGTGTTAAAGAAGCATAGGCCGATTTAGCCGAGAATTTCCCATCAGCATAAAATTGAGATTATGTCTTAGATTTATATATGAGAAATAAAAATGAAATATTAATGCACCCTAGTGAAGCTGATGTGGAGAGATTTTTTTTATCAACAATTGGATCCACAAATCCTAATTTATAGTCAAACTCTTTCTCAACTCTTTTATGATTTAGGGAAGGCAAATGAAGTATGATAGTTTACATCATAAGTCATAAAGTTCTAAGTATGTGAAAGCTTCTCAGTCATCCAGAAGGTTTCAAGTTGAATTACTCTTGGTTCAGAGTAATTCGGTTAAGGTTTCAATTGGATTGAATCTGGTTTATATTAAGCTGCTTCAAGGATTCAAGGTTGAGTCCGGTTCAAGTTGCAGAGCCAATAATTGATGGACACGTCATCATCTCTACACAGCAATCGTGAGGACGAAGCTGAAGTGAAGTAGAGATGAAGCTGATTCTTCTCCTTTGATCTTATCCTGTTTTATGTTGGGTAGTTAGGTTCGTTCTTTTGAATTGTTATTCTGTTTTGGTTTTGTACCTGATATATAAAGGTCTTGAGAGCGAGTGTAGCAAAAGTTTTGGTGAGAGAAGTGAGCTTGAGAGGGGTTTTCTTCTTCATTGCTTATCTCTTGTAATTAACTCAATTGTAAGCAAAGTTCATCGATTTTGTGGATTCCAGAACTATGTTCCGACGAGACGTAAGATTTCACATTGAAACCTAAACTCGTAAAATCGTGTGTCTCTTTCTCTTTCTCGTTGTTTTGTTTTTTCTCTTAAACCGTGAAAGAATCAGAATCTTAGCTCAGGATTCACAAATTGGTATCAGAGCCATAGGTCGTGGCATTTACTGAGAAGAAAGATTCAAAGAAAGGTGGAGTTATCAGAGATCAAGCAATGACGAGTACCAAGACCAAGACGAAGATAGTTATCTTTGACGGAGTAGGAGATTATGGTTTGTGGAAGAAAAGAATGATCGCAAATCTGACGGTACAAGGATTGAAGGATGTTCTGAAGTCTTATACTCTATGAGTTCTAACAGTATTGAGGAAAGTCGAGAATTGCACTACTTCAATAGATGTGATCGATGTCTTGGACATGTTATATTTGCCAACGTCTCCTCCAAATAGGATCAATTCTCAGCTAGAGGTTTGTTCTTTTGAGATGCAAGAGAATAAAACAATTGATCAGAATGTGAACAACTTCATGAAGCTAATATCAGATCTTAGGTATCTGCAAATAAAAATTGAGGAAGAAACTCAGACTATTTTACTTCTTAGATCTTTACCAGAGGTTTATGATCATCTTAGAGAAACAATAACATTCAGTAAAGATAAACTGAGTGTAGAAGATGTAGTCACAGTGGCTAAAGCAAAGGAAGTTAAACTCAAGAAAGCTGGTTATAATAGTAAGTCAAATGGTGAAGGTTTGTTTGTTAGAGGAAGATCAGAGTCCAAGAAAGTCAGTTTCTCCACAGGAAGAAGTAAATCTTGATCAAAATCCAGAGATAGAAAGAAAGGAGAATGTTGGATTTGTGGAAAAGAAGGGTACTACAAAAAACAGTGCTACAAATGGCTAGAAAGGAACTAAGGGAAAACCAACAGTCAAGAAGGAGAAGTAGCTTTAGCAAAGGATGATGCTAAAGATCTCGTGGGATTGGTGGTTTGTGAAGTTAATGTATCCTTTACAGATATTGATAAAGATGAATGGATCCTTGACACCGGGTGCTCATTTCACATAACACCAAGAAGGAATTTATTCATAGATTATAAAGAATGCACAAGAAAAGTCATAATGGCAAATGAGACTTACTGTGAGGTAAAAGGGATAGGTTCAATAAGGTTTACTAACAATAAACCATACTACTTTTGTGTTGCATGATGTTAGGTACATGCCAGGAATTTCCAGAAACTTGATTTCTTTAGGAACTCTAGAGGAAAAGGGATGTGATTTTAAATCAAAGAATGGAGTCCTCAAGATAATCAAATGTTGTGTAACAATCATGAAAGGATTAAGGAGACACTCAATAGATATTCTCCAAGGCAGAGCAAAAGTTTCAGAAACTTGTATCTCAATTGAAAACAAAGAAGATAATAGCATTGAAGTCACACGTCTCTGGCACAGCAGACTTGGCCATCTCAACATCAAAGGACTTCAAATACTACAGAAGAAAGGATGTTTTGACAGAGACCAAATCACAGAGATAAAGTTTTGTGAAGACTGTGTATTTGGTAAAGCTCATAGAGCTAGTTTTGGTCAAGGACAACATGTCACCAAAGCTAAGCTTGATTATATTCATTATGATCTTTGGGGATCTCCTAATGTTCCTCTAAGTTTAGGAAAATGTCAGCATTTTATATCTTTTACTGATGATTTTACTAGAAAAGTGTGGATACAATTTCTCATGACTAAAGATGAGGCATTCAAGAGCTTTGTAGATTGGAAAAAGATGGTGGAAGTTCAATCTGAAAGGAAGGTAAAGAAATTAAGGACTGACAATGGTCTTGAATTTTGTAATGCTCAATTTGATAGGTTTTGCAAAGATGAAGGGGTTGTAAGGCATAAGACATGCACATACACACCTCAGCAAAATGGAACAGCAGAGAGGCTCAACAAAACTATCATGAATAAAGTCAGAGCAATGCTGAGTGAAAGTGGACTTCCAAAGATTTTTTGGGCTGAACCAGCATCTACTGCAGTATATGTTATAAATAAGTCTCCATCATCAGCAATTGAATTCAAAATTCCAGAAGAAATGTGGACCTCAGCAATGCTGTCTCTTAGTGGACTAAAGAAGTTTGGTTGTCTAGCTTATGTGCACTCATCTTATGGTAAACTAGAACCCAGAGCAAAAAAAGGAATCTTTACTTGTTATCCTGAAGGAGTTAAAGGGTTCAGAATATGGCTCTTAGAAGATTGGAAGAGCATAATTAGCAGAGATGTTACATTTAAAGAAGATGTAACATATAAAGATCTCCAGAATGATAAGGTCAGTAAAATTTCATTAATACCTTCTACTGACAATCGTTCAAGTGATGAAGGTACAAATAAGGAGAAAGAATATCAAATACAACATCAAGGTGGAGAAACACATAAGCCCAATCCTAAAAATGAAGAAACAGATGACACTACTCAACAGCAACAAGACTATCAACTTGCTCGTGATAGGACCAGAAGGACAATAACACCTCCATCAAGATTTCAAGATTACGATCTAGGTGATGATGAGGTAAATGAGGAAGAAAGTCAACTTCTTGCTTTTGTCTGTTCTTTGATAGAAGATGCAGGAAAAGGAGAGTCAAGTGCTTTCTCAGAAGCTATGGAAGATGCATATAGTGAGTTCTGGAAAGCAGCATCAAATGAAGAGTTTCATTCACTCATGAAGAATGGAACTTGGATTTACATAGATAGACCATCAAACCATAAGACAATTGGCTGCAAATGGATATTCACAAGGAAACCAGGAATATAAGGAGTTGAAAGGCCAAGACACAAAGCCAGATTAGTAGCCAAAGGCTAATCTCAAAAGGAAGGAGTAGATTATCAGAAAATATTTGCTCATGTGGTAAAGCATGTTACCATTCGTTATACTCTTTCTCATGTTACTCATTTTGACTTTAAGTTGCAGCAGTTAGATGTAAAGATAGCCTTCTTACATGGGAATCTTGAAGAGTATATAGTGATGGAGCAGCCAGAGGGTTATGTGATCAAGGAGCATCCAGATAAAGTGTGTTTGCTCAAGAAGTCCCTTTATGGTCTCAAGCAATCACCTACACAATGGAATAAAAGGTTTGATGAGTTCATGATTTCAAAAGGTTATTCCAGAAGTGAGTTTGATTGTTGTCTTTATTTCAAGAACCTAGGCCAGAATGTTTTCATTTATCTCTTACTTTATGTAGATGATATGTTGATTGCTTCTAGTGATAAGGAAGAAATTAGGAAGTTAAAGTTAGCTTTAGGTTCTGAATTTGAAATGAAGGATTTAGGAAATGCTAGGAAAGTGCTTGGGATCGAAACTAGACAAGACTTAGCATATCCAGTTGGCCTGATAAGCAGATTTATGAGTAAACCTCTAAAGAGCATTGGCAGGTAGTCAAGTGGGTACTTAGGTACATAAAAGGAAGCACAAAAGTTGGTTTAAGCTACAAGAAGAGCAAGGAGTTTGTAATCAAGGGCTATTGTAATTCGGATTTTGCTGCAGATAGAGACAATAGAAAGTCAATCTCAGGTATGGTATTTACTGCAGGAACAATGTAATAAGCTAGAAATCAAATCTTCAGAGGATAGTAGCCCTCTTTATGACGGAAACAGAGTATATCTCATTGACAGAAGCAGCAAAAGAAGGAGTTTGGCTAAAGGGTTTAGCAGAAGAACTTGGTTATCCTCAAGATGCTGTGAAGATCTACTGTGATTCTCAAAGCGCCATAGATCTTTCAAAGAATACAGTATTCCACGAGAGGACAAAGCACGTAGCAGTCAAGTATCATAAGATAAGGGAGCTCATAAGTAAGGGAATAGTTCAAGTTCTGAAAATTCCAACAGCAAGCAATCCAGCAGATATATTTACTAAGGTTGTTCCAGTGTTCAAGTTAAGTGAAGCATTAAAGCTGCTTCATGTTTCAAAGGACTGAAGACAGGAAAAAGAGTGCTCTGAAAAGAGCACAAGTGATCCACCAAGTTAAATTATGATCAAGACTAAGGTGGAGATTTGAAGTATGATAGTCTAGATCATAAGTCAGAAAGTTTTAAGTATGTGAAAGCTTCTCAGTCATCCAGAAGGTTTCAAGTTGAATTACTCTTGGTTCAGAGTAATTCGGTTAAGGTTTCAATTGGATTAAATCCGGTTTATATTAAGCTGCTTCAGGATTCAAGGTTGAGTCCGGTTCAAGTTGCAGAGCCAATAATTGATGGACACGTCATCATCTCTACACAGCAATCGCGAGGATGAAGCTGAAGTGAAGTAGAGACGAAGCTGATTCTTCTCCTTTGATCTTATCATGTTTTATGTTGGATAGTTAGGTTCGTTCTTTTGAATCGTTATTCTGTTTTGGTTTTGTACCTGATATATAAAGGTCTTGAGAGCGAGTGTAGCAGATAAAGGATTAAGGCGAGTAAAAGAAAGAGAGAAGAAGTTTTGGTGAGAGAAGTGAGCTTGAGAGGGGTTTTCTTCTTCATTGCTTATCTTTTGTAATTAGCTCAAGTTTGAGCAAAGTTCATCGATTTAGTGGATTCCGGAACTATGTTCCGGCGAGACGTAGGGTTTCACATTGAAACCTGAACTCGTAAAATCGTGTGTCTCTTACTCTTTCTCGTTGTTTTTTTTTTCTCTTAAACTGTGAAAGAATCTGAATCTTAGCTCAGGATTCACAGCAAAAATGACTTCTTAAACTGTAATCAAGTGGAAAAAAGGCACCAAAATGTGGTATTGAAACGAAGTTGTAATTTCTATTGAAACGAAGTTGTAATTTGTATGTGAAAAATCGTTTCCCCGAAGAGTCATTTGTATTGAAATCAAGTTGTAATTTCTTTGTGCCATAATAAAGAAACCTGTATTTTTACGCATTGATAAAATTTTAATTAGGTTTATCGGAAAATGAAATCATCTTAAAAGCTATTTAATCTTTTTTCATAAAATATACTAATCAAATCCAGAAAATTTGAATTAATAAGTAATACAATGCTCACTAAAATTTATCAATAAAAGTAATAGTCATATACATTAACGATAGTCATAATTTCATATCTACAGATTCTTATTTCTCTTCTTTTTTCTTGGTAAAGCATCTACAGATTCTTGATCATAGAGGTCTAATTTCATCTATGATGTTAAAAGAAAAATGTTTAATTTCATCTCTCTACAAGATGTGTGGAAAAGAGTCAAATGGGTTAACAAATATTTTTGATAATATCTTTAGAATCTCACAAGAAACTTTCACATTTGTGGTGAAAAATCCGTTGAAACCTATTTGTACAAAACTTTATCAATTGATTTCCGATGAAAATATTCCAATGAAGTACTCGGTATATTTCAGGAAAAAAATTCGAAGTCATCCAAAATGAACTGGTGTAAATTTTCAATATGAGAAATATACTTAACGGATAGTATTTAGACAAAGAAAATCATTGTGGTAATTTTTCATTATACTAAATTGGTCGTAATGAAGATATGACTACATGACAAGCTCGAGTTGATAAAACTTGGAAGAAAGAACAAGTGCAGTTTGAACATTACAAAATAGTAGTAGAAATCCAAAGCCAAAAAAATAGCTAAAAATCTTCGTAGGTAAAATTTTAGTTATATTAGAGGATATCACATTTGTGTATAATGATCATCAATACTCCAATTTTCTTTTAACATACAAAAAATTATAATTATGTCCCCTTTTAAGTTTCTATTGTGATCATAGACCATTTTTTTTCTAGATCTTGTGAAAAAACATGTTTTGACATCTGAGGTATCAGTTTTGTCCTTCTCGCTATGTGTTAAAAAATATTTATTTTTGTTTCTAAAGATATGACAGTTTTCGACACAAATAAAATATAAATGATGCTTTGTATTTCTAACACAAAACTTTGATTTATTTTTCTTATATATTCTTATTATATTTTCATATTAGATAGATTATTAATTATAATATATGAGTGTTTTAAAGAAATCTACTCATGTATGCTTAATTAGAAAATTAAAGTTTTCACACATATAAAATATAAAATAGTGTTATTTACAATAGTTTTTTATTTATTTATTTTTTTGTAAATGGTGTTATTTACGATAGTTACTCCTTCGATTTTACCATATACTAAAAAATAAGATAATTTTGGTATTATATAATATATATTATTTTAGCCATTTATAAATCAACACATGTTTTCATATGTAAAAATCTTAAAGCTAAACTTAAAGATTATGGCAGAAAAAAGATAGATTAAGACTTCACGATTATATATGTTGTGGTCGTAAATTAAGTTTACTTAATCATTTCATTGTCAATTAAATTACGTGCTGTATTGTCTACCATGGTGGATAAAGATAAATGTTGATGTACATGAACTTTGAAAATTCAAATTACGCATATAAAATAATAATAAAATCTCACACATATACATATATGTATCAACAATTTAATCGATTAGTCGTGGTCAATAACCCAAACTTTAAACTCTATCATGTGGAGTTCCACGACCTAAGATCGAATTTCGGTAAACAAAACTCTATAATTGTACATTGAGCGGTTTGCTTGTTAACCAAAGTTACTTCCTCTATATATATATATTATAAGTAAGTTTAACTGACAAAAAAGAGTAAGTTTTATAATTTTTAGAATATTGATTTTTATATTTTTACGTTTTGTTAGACATAAATTTCGAGTATTTAGAAAAAAAAAAACTAGTATTGACTATATTCAGATAAATTTATATTCAGATGAGTTGTATGATTTCTCTCTACATTTGAGTGGACTGAATGGTCAAAAATATCATGAGACAAGGCAAGACTTAACTTCATTTCTTTAATGTCTTCAGTTTGCTCCTCTCCTTTTTCTAACACTTTACTTTGTTTTCGAATTTTAAAAAACAACTAAAATTTTAAACGATAATATCATTTGTCATTTATTAAAGACTGTTTAGAAATAAATGAACATGTAGGGAAACCTAAACAGTAGAATATCTAGTATTGGAGATTTTTTTCCTAATGTACTTTTCTAAGATTTATACACATAACAAAACATAAGCTTTGACTCTACTTTATTTCTTTGTTTAGTTCAAAACATTTACAATAATTTCATTTGTTTTGGTTAAACAAAGAATATTTGTTTCGTCCCATTACTCAGTAATAGAAAAAAGATAAAGATCCACTATATCACCAACAAAAGGCTTGAGCGTGCATATTGTCATTGTATTGTCTAAGACTAATGTAGTCTAATCTATTAAGTTGGTTAATAAATTCAGGAAAGAGAAATTCGGATACATATCAACCAAGTTTATCATAATTAAATATTTAGCAGAAGTTAAAAACGTACGTTTTTGTTCAATTCTTATTGCCGAAAAAAAAACCAATTGAAAGAAAAATGATATGGATAATGTGAAATGAAGATACTGTTTTACAGTTTATTAGTTACCTATTTACATAGTTCACCCCCACCCCGTGTTGCACGTGCATTTGCAACATATAGTGTTTTCTAAACTATCCCTTCCACTGACATATAATATTAGTTAGGAAATGTAATAACAGTTAAATAGTTAACACTAACACTTTTGTCACTATTGTAAGTTCTAAACAAACTAGTTTACTACTTTTTTCAGTGATCAGTTAAAAATTTCGATATTATTATCACTTAACCCCATAATTTTCCGAAATCACCTCTATATCCGTCTTCAAAAACCGAATAAAATTAATTTTCACTGGTTGCATATCTGACTACACGTTTAAACTTCATGCACACCTTTTTTTTACACTTTACGAAAGTGTTAGAACAACATTTACATATAACAAATATTTTAACGTTTACGTTTTATTTTCATAGTCCAAAGAAATTATTCTTCTTAACATGTACCAAATACTTTAACATTTATTTTGTATCTCTCACTGTAAATAAACATTAGTTGTTCTAGTCATATAATCTTTCCTGTTACCTTCACTGTCTCTGTAAAGTTAAATACCCACGTTTTAACATTTACCGGTTATTGGTTGACTGATAGACATCATCCATTGATAGTTGTGAAGCTCTTCAATATGTGCAATCATAAATCTAAACATTTATTAGACCTTAACATTCACTTACCTTGTTGCTCGTTACACTTGCTATTGTTGTTGCCTTTTAAATCTCCACTTAACTCCTCACTCTCTTTTGTAACGCATAATAAAACTCTTATCTATCAAATATCCCTAGTTGCCTATTCACCCAGACAACCAACACTTTAGGCATTTACAGGAAAAAAAATCTAACCATAGTCGTGACAACCCTAGAATCAACTCAAACCTTTCGATCAATGGTTAACAGCTTTGCATGTGTGAATTAGTATAGAGCAACAAAATTAACCTCTAATTTTTTTTTTCATTTTTCTCCCCTACCATCCCATCAATTCACACCTAATAGAGAACAAAGCATTAATTGCTCCATCTCTCAATGTTTCATCCATGGATTCCAGATGTTTTATCCCGGCCTGTAAATACCATAGGTCCGAAGTTTCCGGATTTCACAGTCGATCAATTCATTGATCACCAATCTAGGACATGGCGTGAGATTATATTACGACAATATTTCGACCCTAATGATGTCTAGCTCATCCTAGGAATCTCTATTCCTAGAAGGCAGAGACAAGATTATTGGGGTTGGCATTTTACTAAGATAGGTTGATATACAGTTGAATCTGGATACCAAACCGAGGAGTCTAATTCATTATTAAAGGTGAGATAATTTGGTCCAAATTTTCAAGCATTACAAGCCAAAATTTGGAAAATAAATTGCCCAAATAAAATGAAATACTTTATATGGCAAGCAGGATGTACTACTGTCAAGCAGAACCTCAACCATCCAGGCATCAAATTTGACGTTAGATGCTCTCGCTGTGGTGTAGAGACAGAGACAATTAATCATGTCCTATTTGAATGTCCACTAGCAGTATAATCTTGGGCACTCTCACGTATATCCTCTGCGGTTGATGTTTTCCCAGGAAAATCTATTTGGTATACTCTGGACTATTTATTATGGCGAATCCCAGATCGGGTAGAAGTCAAGATTTTTTCATGGGTTATATGGCATATCTGGAAAGCAAGAAATGATCATTGCTTTGCTGATATTGATATTAACCCACAAAATATCATCCATCAAACCGAAGCAGATTACAAAGAATGGTCTTCAGCTAGAAGTGAACTGATGCTTTCTAAGAAACTTATGGTGGTTAATACTATCTCGAAGTGGTCACCAGTGGCATTCCCCTCTACAACAAATTCAAGCTTCACAGTCTATAGATGCTTCGTGGACGGTTCCTAGAAAAGCACAGATCTACAATCAGGTTTGGGTTGGTATTGTTTCCCAGATTCAGTGGATGGCGAGTGTATGAGGGCTCGGGGAGTCCGTTGAAGCAGATTACGGAGGTTGAAATAGCGACAGGTTTACGAGAATGTCCTAAGATAATGCAGCAACCAGAAAAGTGGTCGACCTTCCTACCATATCAAGAGGAATTCTCGAGGCTAAGTTCTTTATTTCACTATATCTCTCTCTGTAATTCTGAGATCCTTAAACCATAAAACTGATACTTTCACTCGTCATATTAGAGAGTCAGCTAATGGTTTATTGATGTAATTTTTGATAACGTTTTGAATATATATAGTGTTGAAGAAGAATATTGCTAAATATAATAGTTTTCTCATATCATTAAATTATATATATATATATATATATTAGATTATATATATATTAGATTTCACTCCTTTTAGGTTAGTGAGTTAGAGAAGATTATTTTGATCTTTTTATCTTAACGTTAGGGGCTAGTTGTCTAAATAGATAAAAAATAGTTGCTAGTTTCTTAATTTCAACAAACTTTTATAATATCCACCTAGTTCTTTAGGAAATTAGAAAAATATATTTATAATTCAGTAATTCTTAATGATATTTTAATCAGTTACAAATAAGTCAATAAGTGCTTATAAATATTTAATTATTTTTTACTACAGTTTAAACTCTTTAGGATTATTTTCAAACATTTCTTATTACTTAGGCCAGTTTTTTTCAAATGCTTTTTGCTAATAATTGATAATTTTTTCATTATAATTTGGCCAAAAGTTTATCAATAATATTCTTGACTATTTATTTAATGAAAAGATTATTCGAAATTTGACATTGTTTTTAGTATACTGATATGCTTATATATTGGAATCATAAAACCAAACCAAACCAATTTATTTCATTATCATATGGCATTTGATCGGTTTGTTTAATACAAATTTATGTTTGATTCAAGAACTATTAAATTCAAGTGGCATCTATGATCTCGACTAACCTTTTTGTTTAAAACTAAAACTCTCATTCCATTGATGTTGTCTTTTTAAGTTAAAAGTATTGTTAATTATTGGGTTTTCTACAATAAGAACACTCTCTAAGTAACATTTTTTGCAAGTTAATCCTTCGATCAATACCACCAACTTATAAAATACCCACAATATAACAATCCACTGTGTATAGATTTATTATATGTATATCATTGTATACATGGCTGAGGATTATATTTGGAGTGATAAAGAGATATACGATGATATATGGACTACAATATTTATACGTGATTCATGATTATATTATAGTAATTTTTGTCTTGACGGTATTAACTTATATTTTTCAGTTAAATCGCAAAAAGCAGTTACTTTAGGATTTTTTTTGTTCTGCAGAAAACTTGTCATAAGTATTAACAGTATTGGGTTTATGGGTGTGTAAATAGCACAAATGCAGGTGGTAAGCCCACTAAAGCTAAACATACTTGCACGTTGAGGGATCGAGTCATGTCACCTGCATTATGTAGAAATTTGGCTAATAGATTTACACAATATTGACAAAAAAAAATGCACAAATACTCCGGACCCACATATTTTTACAAAAACTATAGGCTAAACATTAAACTTTAGGAGCCATTTTTACAAAAGAAATATTTTAGGGGATTTTTTCTGCAAAAAAAACATTTATAGAACATGGCATATAGTAGAATTGAGCCGGCACTAATGATTATCCATATCTTTCTTAAACCTTATAAAATTTTAATAACCCATGGTAGCTCATATTAAGAATGGGATAAATTCGAAATCAAAAGCAATGATTAACTTGAATCATTCATATTTATCTTTCAAAATAGTTACATGAAATACTCCAATTAATATAACAGCTTTTTCTAAAGATCCACCATAGCCAAAATCTAAGTAACATGACGACAAAGAACACAGCCCTAAAAAAACGGCTCTAGTTCTTGCACGGAAAGAGTACTTCGATTTAACTTGTCTTCCATTAACAAATGTAGCACTAAAAAACCAGCCAAGGGAATCTTTAATAATAATATTTGAGATTATTCTAAAATTTGAAGAAATTATTGTTAGTGACGTGAGGAAAATAAGAAATGATTTTACTTTATTAGCACTAAACTTACAATATTTAGTTGACAAGACAAACCTTGTTTCATAAACGTATATTCCCTATATATAGTGTTTTAGCACATTGTTAGTGATGGTCTCAAACAGAGAAATATATACATACTTCTTTACATTTGTTTTGCTATATATTTCTTAAAAAAACTTAACTCATACTTTTAATACTATTAAAGCTAGATTTTCTATGAATATTATGGTTTGAGTTTTTGGAAACGGTCTTAATATCTGACAGACTAAAAATGTAGTTACAAGCAAAAAGTTTCAAACAGAAATAAATAATATTCTATGTGAACAAACTAGAATCCTAATTGCAGCTGTGTAATTTGTGGCCAATGTTAAGAAGAGTTGAATATTGTTTAATGATCATATTTTGGATGTGACTAAATACTAGCCATTGTGTTCGAGGATCGTTGTTGCGTTTTTGACTAGTATATATTCTTAAAAAGTATAGAAATTATAGAATACAATTTGGTTCAATTCTATATAAAATAAGACATATTTGCTTATAGATTCACTTATCCATATTTTGTGAAATTTCTAGTATCATTCAAAATTTCAAACTAAAGCATATGCTTAAAATCACATAGACAAAATTTCAATGCATAAAAAAAATGATATAGTTCTCTGAAAACGAATAAGTCAATCCAATAAATATCCTTCATTAAAAAACAGTAAACATATATTGAAAATTCTATGTAGTTAGAACATACATTGTTAGTTACTGTAACTAGTTCATTAGTAGAGAAAATTTTGAAATATTCAGATCATGGCGTATGAAGAATGACTTACATATTTCTTCCGATGTGTATTTAAATTTACATGAATATATTGTATAATATACAAAAGAGATGGAGACAAATAAACAAACAGAAAAAGTAATGTTTTGTTCACTTCAACTCAAATTTGGGTTAGCAGAGCTTAACTAGTTTAATATATAGTTTATACAGAACATATTCTACCCAAATTAATTTATGATTACAAAGTAAATTAGTATAAAAATATGATCGTTGACCACAATTTTCCTAACCACTTTTGTACTTGCATACCTCATACGCGATTACACCTGTTTTCTATCTCTTTTCTTCCATTATTATTTTTACTTAAATTCTGAGACTATATAGAAATCAGTCAAACTACTCTCTAGTAGTTTTATCCTTGTGGCCAATAGGGAAATTATCCATAGAAGATGGTAGATACCAAAATTATGTACTTTCAAACGATATTACATATAAACTTTTAATACAATATATACTGCTCAATCAAATGCTCCTACAACAAGCAAACACATGTTAAGACAATAGAACACTCTAGTAGTATAATCCATTGATGAGGTACTAATTTCTATATCAAGTCCTTAGTTACATCTTTGTATGAAATTTTACATCAAGAAAGTATCATAATCAGAAAATTTGATCACCAATAAATGTTGATAAACATACTAAAATTAATTATTTTTGGGTTGAATTAAGAGTTTTGAAGTTCTAAAAAATCCAAAATACAAAAAGGTTGGATTAGATTGAAATGTAACATCTTAATCTCGATTCTATATGATAGAAAACAATGTTATAATTAAAGATAATATATGCTCTAAGATCTTGTATCCTCAAGAATAGACACACTTTTTAATATCTTGTCTTTTTCTACCAATTTATATCTTGTAACTAACGTCACTTTTTCTTTGATCACATATATACTTTATAAGTTGTAAATATAAAGAATATTTTATTTTTCACTATTCTATTGTTAGATTTATAATTTTATTTTATTTTCCGACAATTTTTACTAATTTCTCTTTTAACATACCTATAAAATTTATATAATGTTAATTCTTTTCAAAAAATTGGGCTGTCATTAGAAACCCTAATCTTGAAATGAATCCTTCACTCGTTATACATTTTAGTCAGTGAAAATGAGAAAATATGGATGGAAACTAGAGATATATTCACAAAATCAAAGTAGACAAAATATGATATTCATAATAGTTTTTCGATATTCCAAAATCCTTTGAAGCAAAGAAATACATTTTTTTTTAAAAAAAAATCATAACTAAAATTGGGTAATAATTAAGGAATTGGGTTGCATACAATGTGTGAATTGTGTCAAGGGACAAAATCATTTGAAGTATGATTTTGGACGGATAAGGCCAAATTGAATATGGTGGGTGGCTAGGGAGGCACATCGCACAACCCTACGAAATGCTAACCCAATAAATTATTATTACTTTTGGAATTTATTAGATATTTGAATCAACACTATTATACATGTTGGAATAAATTTCAACAATCAAAAAAAAAAAAAAATAGTAGTTTGACAAATGGTAACCAGACAATGTCAAAAGAACAGTTGACAGAATGGTAATGAATAAAAAATTTAAGAAGTTATCTCGTATTACATTTAAAGTAGGAATTGGGCCTCTAAAATCAATAACAGACCTTATCCGGGCCGGACAACGAATACAATGCCCGACAGCATTTTGTTTATCCAGTATCCAAGTTTGGTTTAGTTGTAAATTAGTTCCAACACTTTGTTCTGAATTCGAAGAAACAAAGCTCACTTCTAGAGAGAGAGTAACGAACCACTCAACAAAATCTAATTCCGAAAATCTAATATTACAATTTATCTTCAAAGCGATAAACTATTTACATATGAAATAAATCACAAAAAGATGAGACTGTAATTTTCATTTTTTTTAAGCAACGAGTCTAGATGAAATCCAACTAATTTCCAAAGATCGAAATCCAACTAATCTTAAAAGAGTCATTATCGACAATCTTCCAATTTTTCTAATAAGACTTAAAACATGATCTTGTTTTCGTCTGGCCAAAAAGTACCAACTTAGTTTCTATCGGAATCCAAACTTAGTTTCTATCGGAATCCAAGGATCTCCAAAAGAAAAAAACAAACGAAAAAAAAATGGTGTACACGATCTCAACCATCTTTAGGTGTTTCCACGTTATGACGACAAAGCGGACAAGTGTTCCGATTAGACAACCAACTCGAGATACAGTTTTTATGGTAATAATGCAAACAAGGAAGCTCAGAGAGTCTCTCATTAGCAACAAACTCTTCTCTACAAATGGCACAAACGACCAAACCTCTCTCCATAAGTTCCTCCGCCGTCAATTCCACCACCGGAAGCTCTTCCGCCGCATTCAACCGTTTTTGCGTCGTAGTTGATGAATTGCCGAGAACTAAACCGAAAATTTCATCGTAAGATCCAAACGTCTCGATTTCATGGTTGTTACGTGAATCCAAGTAATGGAGGTAACGAAGGTATTCATCATCGATGAAAGTAGTGTTTGCTTCGAAATCTTCTTCGATTGGAATTGGGTCTATTTGGTTTTCGATATTGGTGGAATTTAAAGGAAGATGAAACTCATCAGCCATGGATTTTGTTTAGAAGATGATAGTAGAAGAATGTAAAGATTAGGTTTTTGAATGTGGAATGTTTCGGCTAATATGATCCATGAGTGAGGACAAGATTTCAACACATGTCTTTCGTGTGAGCCTTATTTGTGGCCACGTCATTTAACTGTTACACCGACATATGAACTTAAAAGTTTGCTTGGATTTTTATTTTTTATGTTTTGTGATAGTATATATAAAAGTTTAAAATTCAATAAAGAGCATGCTTTTGGTTGAGAAATCGCTGTTTTAAAACATAATAGATTTATACCCGTGCAATAACGGTATAGTTTACAAAAATATATATTTTATATTTATTTTAATAGTATTTAAAAGTAAATTTATGTCATATACAAAAAGAAGTCATATTAATTAAGTTTGCTATATAGTAGAGATCATATTTTTAAATTTTTAAATTTTGTCTTTTTCCTTTTTTCTCTAAATTTTCAAATTTTAAAAATATTTATTATCTTAAACTATATAAAACATTAATTTTTATTTTATTTTTGTTATAGGAAGACATGCATGGAAATAACGGTTATTTAAAAATATTAACTCTGATCGATCACTTATGTATTATCATAGATTTCATGTTTTGCAATTTATCTTAATGGCGGCTAAATCTATAATAGTTTTATTGCGATTAAGAAACTGATATAGTTTTATTGTGATTTAGTGTTGCTTATTCTTATTCCCATCACTAATACATAACCTCTTCATAGTTATATATTTTAATGTTTGATCTATGTATATATATACTATGTACATTAAGACTATTTAATTTACTTTTTTATATTAAACTACAAGTCGATAATATTTTTTCTTGCCAAAAAATTACGGTATACAATTAGGAAATTAATATAATTTTATTGTGAATTAATGTTGTTCAATCTTATTTGTATCCATCACATATTGAAATTACTATAGCTTCTTCATAGTTATATATTTATATGTTTAATCTACGTGTGTATATATACACTATGCACATTAAGACTTTTTCATTTACTACTTTTAATCAAAACTATAAATTGGTGATATTTTTTGTGACAATTTGAATTAGATGATGTGTATAAATAAATTGTGCTTATGTGTATTAATGTTTTGTTTTGTTTGGTTTCTTGAACTAACAGTTTTAATTGATGTGGTCTTATAAAAACATCTTAAAATTATACATGTCAGATGAAGAGAAACAATCTTACTTTTATATATATAATTAGTTGCTAAACTACATAAAGTTTCAGAAATTAAGATTAAAAATGTTTTCTGGAAAAGAAAGGTTTTATAATTTAACTTATAATCTTTCATAATTAAATATCTACACTTTTTTTTGTCAACCGTAATATCATAAATAACCATAAAAAGGTGAATGTTTATAGCAATGAACCACTACTCATCTCTCTAACATGATGGGCGAGAGAATCAGTTTTATGATTTAGAGAACGAGGAATAACCGAAAGAAAAATAAAATGGAATAAAGAACTGAGCCGCAAGAACTTCTCCTGATAAGGTAGAAAGGATGGTCACTCCTCTGGTTGACTAAAAATCTTCAAAATTGTTTCACAGTCCGTCGAGAACTCCATTTCCGTCATATTGAGAGCTAGCAGAGATTCCATTGCCCAAATTAGCACTGCAACCTCTGAATAAAGGATAGAAAGACTCCGATGTATACTCTAAGTCTCCATGCATTCACCTTCCACTGAATCTGGAAAATAAACCAAACTAGATTAGGTGTTTGTGCTCTTCCATGCACCATCCACGTAAAATATCTACAATTTAGATAACCAAACACAAAGGATTACAATTAAATAACCAAATCTTAATATTAATTAAGTCGGTTTTATGTCAAATTCTTTTAGTTTAGTAGTTAACCGAAGAGTTTATAAATGGATGGGGATCCAATTGTTTTGAAAAGGAAAAGAGCTTCATATTTATGGGCTTTTTGGACTTTTAGAATGTTTATTCTTCGTAGGCGTTAAGCCTATAATTTTCTAAACAAAACTCAGCCCATTTCTATAGAAAGCTAATTTCTATAACACTGCTACAAGAATATATATTGATTCTAGACACACACAAAATACGTGTGGATTTTGTCTGGAAAGAGTATTGTATGTTTTACAGAATTCCAGCAGATTTATATCGTTAGGAATTATGATCTATCCATGAAAACTGCACAAAACAAAACCATTTGAGAATCGTTTGTTTACAACAACATTCAATTTGCATTTTCACTTTTTGGACGTGAAAACCCGTTCAAGTATTTATTATGTTATAAGAATATGAATATATACCTTTATCAAAAAAAGAATATGAATATAGACATGACGTTATTCAAGACTTAAACCATAATCCTTTCTCAATATTTTAATATATGGTTCTAATTTTTCGTCAAAAAAAAACATATGGTTCTAATTTGCCTTACTGTCTATATATATCTGACTAGGTATGCAAATTAACTAATGGACATGAGGGTGACTCATGATGATTATCATTATACTTTACTTAATTGAAGATATGAGCTTTGATTACCGCTTAAAGCCAAAATTTTGTTGATTATTTAAATGTGTGAGGCCACAATTAATTACAAGTTGTTTCCGATTAAGTGTTTCGTACCCACACACTATTATTTTAAAATAAAATAATATATTGATTTTCAATTGCCGTTTGATTACTTCTCTTTTTTTTTTTTGCTATTAGTACTTAATTAATATTTAGATCATGACTGATGATAAACAGAAATACATCAAAAATGAGATGCTAGTACACTTTGAATCTATTTAAAAATATATATAATGTTTAGTACAGTTATGTTCTTAGAACTCAAAAAAAGTAGAGAATTTGTGTTGTGTAGCATTTTCTACAAACTATCACCTTAATACAAGACACAAGACTGTTGGCAAAAAAAATATAATACAAGACACAAGACTATAATCCTAATACAAAAGCGGAAACAGAATAATTTTTTTCCAGAAAAAAAAATTCACAAAAATGTAAATACGTACACAATATTTACTTGAGAGAATTAGTACATGGATTGATTTAGACTTGCATTAAAGGGATTTAGACATGTTGTTCCACCTTTTGCTCTCGTAAAAGCTTGAGAGGGCAACTACCGTCGAGGTAAGACGGACTAGTAATCCAAATTTAGCGTCTTCAAGTTACCCCAAACATTTTTTATTGATTTCTGCAATGGACAAAAGAAGATGGATTTTCCAGAATTAATCGACTCATGTTTCTTAAAACAACTGATCAAGATTTAGAAAACTCAATGGTAATTTGACGTCTAAAGGAGTTAGCTAAACAGTTCTAATTGAGATTAAATATTCATATGTGTTTAAGTAAAAAAGAGCAGCTCTTGGATACATCAACCATGAACTAATATCACCCCATGGTTATGGTGGAACGGACCTATCATAAATGGAAAGAAAGAATTTAACTACTTATGGAAGAAGTTTTTCCAAATTTAAGCAACACCTAGAGAAAAGAACCAATAGTGCCTTAGTTTTTCTCTTCCCATCAAATATTTCACCAAGAGAAGAAATTGAAAAGAGGAGAAGAAGTCAAGTTCAATAATAAGAAGAAATCAATCGATGAGGAAAAGATTCTCCGAATCTAAGAATAGTGCATCTTCGGATTTCGATGTGTCTCATGCCATTCTGTATTACCCCCTTGCGGTGTTATCAACTTTCACTGGTTATCGTTGTTTTGTGGATGGGTTTTGGAAGGATTTTGAATACTTCTCGGAGCTCGGTTGGTTTTGCTTTGCTGATGGAGCTGAAGGTGCCTGCTTTGGAGCTCGTGGTACCCGCCGAAACTTATCTCCTTTGCATTCTAAAATCGAAACTCATCTTTGGGGCGATGTTTTCTTTTACCTCCCTCCAGTTTCTCGAAGTAGCTTTTGCAGTTGACTGTCCTGAGGTTCTGAAAATGGTCGTCGATCCAGAAGATTTGCTCGGCTTTGCACCTTACGTGGAGGAGTTCGCCCAGCTCATAAGCCTTTTCTGCTTTTTCTCGCTTTTTTTTTATCCCCAGATCTCTTAATTACAAAAGTGACTTTCTGGCCCGTAATGTTCGAAGACTTTTCAGAAGTCATTCTTTTGAAACTCATGTACCAGACCACTAGCTTTCATTTCTTTATGATCAATGATGAATTAAGTTGTAAAAAAAAAGAATTAGAGACTTTGGATAATTACTGAAAGCACTTAACATACGTTTTATAAATGATGTTAAACAAAATCTTATTATATAAAGTTGGATCCCAAAGTGAGTCACTAACGTGATTCTTCCATGTATCAAAATCTAACGATCATAATTTTTGCAGTATTTTTATCTATTTTAAATCATATTTTCCTCTAAATATTTATATTTACCACGAAATATTTATCTATATTCACAATCCTAACATAGAAAAGATTGTTAATTATAATCTTCATTTACAATTATTAAATAAAATAATCAAAATTTTTGATTTCATATCTTATTATATAAAGTTGGATCTCAAAGTTACTCATTAACATGATTATTCCACGTGTGAAATTTAACGAGAAATATTTTTATATATTTTAAAAAATATTTTCTCTAGATATTTATATTTACTACAGAATATATATCTCTATACACAATCCTAACATAAAAATAATCTTAAATAATTATATTCATTTACAATTATAAACTAAAAATAATCATAAATATTTATCTCATATCTTATTATATAAAGATGGATTTTAAAGTTACTCATTAACATAATTCTTCAACGTGTAAAATCTAATAATCTTAGATTTTACAGTATTTTTATATATTTTTTCTTAAATGTTTATATTTACAACGAAATATTTATCTATATTCACAATTCTAACATAAAACAAATTATATATAATTATCTTTATTTATGATTATAAAATAAAAATAATTATATATATTTATCTCATACTGAATATAAAATAAAATGATATTAAATTTTTATAAATATATAAGTAAAAATTGTTTTCTTTTAAAATTGCAAATAAATTATAATTTGATATATGTGAATATTACTTTAAGTTATAATTTTTTGCATATTATTTTTTAAAACATTTTTTTTGTCAACCATTATATATTAATAATTCAAATACTCATAATTACGAGATGTCTCTCTTGCACATTGAGCAGAAGTGTATATTCTATGATTCAAAAAATTGGATATAATGAAAGTCAAAACTATAATTCAGAAATACTCGTGCATTGTACGGGTCCTTATATAGTTAAATATAAATTAACGTTGCGTGAAAGTTAACTAATTTGGATTTAAATTAAACAAAATCGACAAAAAATTTGTATTCAATGTGATTAATAAATGAGTTTGTATGTATTTTGAAAATTTCTTGAAAGTTTATTTTTCTTTTTTTCGGTCTTTACCATAACAAGAGTCTTTCATTTTTAAATTCACTTCCACTACAGTGTAATCAATTCACTGACCTTAAAACGCCGCGTCGAGTCGCTCTGAAATCCAATCAGCACCACCTAAGGTCAAATAAGTCGTCAGCGTAATACAGTGAATTTGACAAATTTATTAAACTTAATTTAACCTGAGCTGATTATTCACGTTTCTATCATCCAATACCAATTTTTTAATAGTTGGAGTTTCGTACAGAAACATAATTTCTGACAATTTCCATCGTCAGCAAAATAAAATCGTGAGGCCTATAATTGCCCTTCATCTTCAAATCCCCTTCTCCTCAATTTCTTCTTATTGAGGGATAAAAATCTTCTCTCTAATCTCGTCACTGTTTATGAAATTTCTCTAATTGTTCTTCTAGGGTTACTACTTTGCTTTGATTATAGCGCCAATTTTCTGTCTGAAAAACCATATTCAATCAAAATCCGACACGAATTCAAGTGGGTTTCGATCAATTTTAGTACTCTTGATTCCTACTTGTCTAATTCTGTAAGTTTGTAATCAAATTTCAACTCTTGTCCAAATATCAATATTTCGTCAAATTTCTGTCGGAAATCCATTTTTCAGACCTGGGTTTCGATCAACTTTAGTATTTTTGATTCCTACTTATCTACTTGTAAGTTTGTTATCAAACTGCAAGTCTTTGTCCAAATTTCCAAATTCGTCAAACTTGAATCGAAATCCTTTTTTGAATCCATTTTCGATTAAAAAAATTCAACTGGGTTTGGTCAATTTTAGGGTTTTCTGAGTCGTACTTATCTAGTCGTCTCTGCTCAGTATCGTTTCTTATATTCAAGTTCTTCAAATTGTGTTTAAAGGTTCGTCCATTCAATTATTGCAGAAAAGTTTTCATTTTAATATGATGGCTAAGATATATTTAATCAATTTTGACAGCTTGCAGTTTCAATCAGATTCGGAATCAGACTTTGAATCTTTCAGTGATAGAAGGAGATGACGATTGAAGATGTTACTCCAGTTCCAAAGAGAAACAGTTCTTCCTCTGATGAATTTGTTGCTCCCTTATTGCCGAAATCCGAGGGAGATGAAGTTGCTTACGATGAATTCAATGGAGCTTCGTTTAGTGGCGCGGTTTTTAATCTAGCAACAACTATAATCGGTGCTGGAATCATGGCTTTGCCTGCTACAATGAAGATTCTAGGACTTGTACTTGGAATCACAATGATTGTTGTCATGGCCTTCTTGACTGATGCATCGATTGAGTTCTTGCTTAGGTTTAGTAAAGTTGGGAAAAATCGATCTTATGGTGGTTTAATGGGTGGTTCTTTTGGTAACCCTGGAAGGATTTTGCTTCAAGTTGCTGTTTTTATCAACAACATCGGTGTTTTGATTGTTTACATGATCATCATTGGTATTGTAATCATCATCTTTTGAGATTTTGATAATATGCTGTGTCTATTGTGATGTTGACTCTTGTTTTTGTTTTTGTTTTTGTTTTTGTTTATGAAGGTGATGTGTTGGCTGGAAAGACAGAGGATGGTATCCACCATTATGGTGTTCTTGAAGGATGGTTCGGTCATTATTGGTGGAACGGAAGAACTGCGATTCTTCTCATCACAACTCTTTGTGTGTTTGCTCCATTAGCTTGCTTCAAGCGAATTGGTTAGTATTTTGAGTTCTAATAGTAGATACTCGGTAGAATGAGATGGGGAGTATGAATCTTTTAGTTTGGTTTTGACATATGATTTTGATTTCTTTGCAGATTCTTTGAGATTTACATCTGCTTTATCAGTGGCTCTGGCTGTTGTGTTTCTCATCATCACAGTGGGAATTTCAATCATGAAATTAGTTAGTGGAGGTGTACCAATGCCAAGATTGCTACCAGATGTTAGCGACTTAACATCCTTCTGGAATCTATTTACAGTTGTTCCTGTTCTTGTCACCGCTTTCATTTGTCATTACAATGGTATGTAATTACTCAATTTGTAAATAGGAATATAGCTTTGAAGAATGAACAAAAACACTCATTATCGTTGTTTTGCTTGATTTGTTTCAGTTCACAGCATTCAGAATGAGCTTGAAGACCCTAATCAGATAAGGCCTGTTGTTCGATCAGCCCTTATGCTCTGCTCATCTGTTTACATAATGACAAGCATTTTCGGTTTTCTCTTGTTTGGAGACAATACTCTTGATGATGTCCTTTCAAATTTTGACACCGATCTAGGAATCCCTTTTGGTTCTATCTTAAATGATGCGGTTCGAGTTAGCTATGCGCTTCATCTGATGCTCGTGTTCCCGATTGTTTTCTACCCTCTGCGAATCAACATTGATGGTCTCTTGTTCCCTTCTGCTCGACCATTAAGTACCTCAAATGTAAGGTTTGGTTGCCTCACTGCCGGTCTCATTGCCGTAATCTACTTGGGTGCAAACTTCATTCCAAGCATTTGGGATGCTTTCCAATTCACTGGGGCAACCGCTGCTGTTTGTCTCGGCTTCATCTTCCCAGCTTCTATTATCCTAAAGTAAGTTGATTATTTAGGTAAATCTTCAGACGATCCTTGATTTGGTTATTTATTTCGATTTTGTATGATCTTGCAGAGATCGTCATGACAAAGCAACAAGGAGAGACACAACCCTTGCCATTTTCATGATCGTTCTTGCGGTAGTGGCCAATGCAATAGCTATATACAGTGATGCTTATGCATTATTCAAGAAGAACGCACCTCGTGAGTGATGTGGAACCAAAAAATTGTGTACTTTGGTGTTTCTAGATGAAGCAGAAAGCTGAAGCGTTTGTTCATTCATCTGTATGAAATCAAATAATTAAGAAGACAGAACTTCTCATGTCTATGTGTGTACACCTTTGTTGTTGAGTGTTTTAAGCGGACTTTTGCTTGCATATGGTTTATACAACCATGAGTGTTTGATTGTAAAAATTCTGTGTAAAAAATGTAATACAGATACATATTTGGTTCTTTGATGACTCTTATCTCTGAACAGATGCCATGTTATAAGTGTGAAAATAAGCCTAAGCTGTTGTTTCATATTGAATGTGTAATAACCAAATCAAGCATGAGAATCAAACATTGACCTGCAACTTGTTGAATTCCAGAACATCAGAGGAAGTAAGTGGAACAAGATAACAAACCAAAATCAAACAGCTAAAATTACATGTTTTGGATACATGTGTGAGTGTCTATGTGTGTCTATGCTTCGTCTCTCACTTTACTTAGCTGTTGCTGTAGGCTTGAAACAATCTATGTTGCAAAATCCTACTGATCTAATCATCTCCCCAAACCTGTCAACAAACACCACATCACCATCATCATTAATTCAATACAACAACTCTAAGAAATAGTCTTTAGTACCTGTCAATGCTATTCCTTGCTTTCTCTGGTTGTTGCAATTCCATGGAATTACTCGGTTTCTCAGACCCATCAACGCTTTTTCGTTTTCTCTCTCGCTTATCAACGCTTTCCCTCGGTTTTTCTGTAGTTAGCTTAGGCATCTCTCTTTGATCCGCACTTGTTCTCGACTTCTCTCTTTGATCTGAGCTTGGTCTTGCAGGTTCTCTAATATCTGTACTGCTCCTAGCCATCTCTGATTGTGGCACAGGTCCATTTCTAAGATGAGGTGACTTCTCAACCGCAGATACAAATTTCCTTAGATGCTTAATGTATTGCGGGTATAGCTCTAAATCACAATGGTTTCCTCCTTTGATCCAAAGTGGTTCATATTTTTCTTGACACAGATCAAACAGTTGCTTCCCATGAGACCAATTAACAACATCATCTGATGTTCCCTGCACGTACCCCAAAACCTCGAATCAGTACCAAATTAACTCAACTTTAAAAGAGAGAAATCGACACAAGTTGATACTCACGTGAATTACAAGAACCGGACATTTGACTAAAGATATCTTCTCAATATTCTGCAATCAGAACAACAAATCAGAACTCAAGCAATATCGAGAATTCGGAAAAGAAAAGAGTTAGTAAGAGAACCTTGTAAATGTCAAACCAGTAAGTTCGTTTGACTGGGTACATAACTCTAAGACCAGAAGCAATAGCACTATGAAGAACAACAGCTCGAAGATTTTGTAATCGAGAAGCCAATTCTAAAGTTGGACCACTTCCTACAGATTGTCCATATAAAATAACATCTTGTTCCTTCACTCCATATTTCTCCTCCAAACATCTATACACTGCTTCTATATCGCTATACGTATTCTGCTCACTAGGCTGTTAAAACATACCAACGTAACATTGTACACACATTCTTCAGAAATTTGATAAGATTAATCAAACAAAATGTATCATCATACCTTCCCTGTAGATCTCCCATAACCTGAATAATCATACCTAAATCATAAGAAAATCAAATTTAATACAATAGATTCATCAAATTCACAGAATCCATAACAGATCCATTACTAATGATTAGCTAACAAAACATGAAACTTGTTAAGTACCCAATTAAGTTTACTCGAAGATGGAGGCTGAGCTCAGAGAAAAGCTCAAACATCTGACCAAGATCAGCAGCGTTGCCATGAGAATAGAGAAGAGTGAGTGAGGCTGTAGGGTTTTTAATATACGCTGCAACCACCTGATTGCCTCTCTTCGTCTTAAGCTTCAACACTTCAACGTTGTCCTTCACGTTCTCTACACCTGTTAGCTTCAGCTTTCCGGTCACTACCTCAACGCCGTATGAAGGTGGATTTGGCGGGAAGAAAGCAAACTTCGCCGCCATTGATGACGTCACCGCCCCCATTAAACTCTTTTACTTAAAACGGACTTTTCCGGCAAAGTTACAAACTTGCTCTGTTTTGGAATTCGAGTATAGAAATTCGATTATGGTAGAAACAGAACAGGGATTGTTTCTTTCCTTTTGAGGAGAAATTGAAGATATGTAACTACAGAATACAGATGCAGCAGGAAGAAGATAACGAATAAAATAGTTTAAAATTTAAAGGTTTAAAAATTCAAACTTTGATCTAGATTTGGTTTGACTCAAAAGCCCTGGAGAGAGAGAGGAGTTAGGGTTTAAAATTGAAATCTGGAGAATTGATAAATGCAGCTTTCACGGGGGAGGAAGAGGAAATCCCGGCGATGCGGAGGAGGAGAAGCCACTAGCACGTGCTTTTCTTTTTTTAAATAAAGAAAAATTTCGATAATTTATATGTCTTAAATTCTTTGGTTTATGATTCTTTATTATCATTAATAACTAGTCATTCCTTTCCAAAATATATGAATCGAAAAAAATTTGTTCCAAATTATTTTTTTCCGCATTTAATGTAATATTTATTATATTTTAGATTATTTGAATTTTGCAGATTGATTTATAATTGGCTAAATAATTATTATCTGGAATTAAAATAATATTTTAATTTAAAAAATTCAGAATTAAATGATTTTTTAATTTGTGTACTTTTAGCTAAAACATAGTATATTTTGGAACGAAGGTAGTAGTTAAATCCAGACTAAAAGTTTCCAAAATTGAATTATAAAAGTTTTTTTTTACGTTTCTTTTTAGCTTTTTCCTTTGTTTAAATTCTCTAGATTCCTTTACTAGGACTTTGATTCTGGATATTTAATTCATGTAATTATTCAACTTTGCTTTACTAATCAAAATCTAAATGACAAAAAAAAGAATTGAATTATAATAATATTTCAAAGGATTATAAATTATAGCTAATGTAAGCAATGCAAATCATTCGTAAATTTTATTCTTAGTCTAACTTTGGTATATATATGGTTTGATTGATAAAACGAGAGTGGAATATATATTAAAATACAAAAGTCGATAGAAAAAGAATCTAAAAAAGATTTTGAAAACAGAATCTAAATTATTAAATATTAAATGCGATAATTGATTTGAAAATTTTTATATATATATATATATATATCTATTATATTATTAGAGGATGCAATTTCAAAAAATTACAAAACATAACATGAATTTTCTAAGATATTACAACAAATGTCATTGCAAAATCCTAACATATATTAATACCCAATTCATTAATGAATCACCAATAATTTTAAATTTAAACTTTTACAATTAATTAAATACTCTTTAAAATAGCTCATAATAAATCAAGTTATTATGTGTCCAAGAAAATTATACAAATCGTCCAAAAATTTAAGAAGAAGAGTTTACCAAAAGAAATGACTGAATCATATGAGAAAAAACAGAGGCAATGAAATAATGTTGTTTTACACCATAATATTTAGAAAATTCAAGAAACTAAATAATGAAAACCAAACAATAATAGATAAAAAAGCTAGGAAGGAAAAAATTGTGTCCCATAATATTTGAAAAACACATGGTCTAAAAAACAAATGTGATCTTTATAGTTTTTGATGTAATCCAACTCATACTTGTGACTGTGGTGATGACTATTTTTATTGTTTATCTTAAATGGAGATAATGTCGTTTTGTGAGTTGTAGATTTTTTAGTTGATAGATGTAACAATGTTATTATTACCTAATTAACTTAAATCTTAAAAGGTTGAATTTTTAAAAAGTTAGATATCTTTAAAAAAATATCTAAAATAGTCTAGATTTATCTAAAAGAAAAAAATAAGTTCACGTTTTATTTTTTTTTAAACCTTTATTTTTGAATACTTTTTAGGAAGTTTTCCCAATAAATATATATATATATATATATATTATTTGTTAGGTAAAAATTTAGATATTAACGGTGTATATTTTTAGATGAAGTTTATTAAAAACTAATATATCGTTTTCAAAGTTGCATAAACTTTGACAATTCTTTTTGAATACATGAAACAATGATTTTCCCTAATATTAATGAAAATTTATATGTTGTGTTCTCAAGTATTACAAAATTCAGATGTTATTTGCTTAATTGGATTTACTAAAATTCATATTTTTCAGATATATTTATATAAACTTTGTTTTTTGATCAGACACCATTTATTCAATGATTTAAATACAACTTTATAGTTTATTATTTGTAATCAATTACTTTAACTTAATTATTTTCATTATATTAGTAATATATATTAAATTAATACATATTAAATAATATACAAAGTTATTAATTATTATGACCAATTATTTTACACAATATAAAGTTAACATAATATTTTTACTATAGTTATTTTCTTATGTAACATTTTTTTATACTACAAAACCGTGTTGGTGCGGGTTAAAACCTAATATATATATATATATATAAAAGAAAATTAGCAAGTGGTTTTTAGTCTAGTGACAAGAGGTAAATTCACTGAAAGCAGACGTACTTGTATATTCCAAAATCGAGTCTTATCATCTATATTATATACAAATTTAGTAAATGTGTCGGTAAGTTGTACTCTCATGTTTGACAAATATATATATATATATATAAGAAAATTATGCTAATTAGATCAGATAAAAAACATTAGTAAAGATATTTAAGTACTTAGTGGGTGAGATTGCTAACTAGGTTTAGCTATTTTAAGATGTGACTTGTGAGTGAGTGTGAAGGCGATGTAATTACATTAACGACGTGAAACTAAGACACGTATCATTCTAGGAGTTGTGTTATCCTAGATCTTCCCAAGAAGAGTAATACCAACAAATTGAATAATTAAAAAAAAATCTATTTCGTCTCTGCCCCTTCACTTAACAGAAATGATAAGACACATCTTTAGATAATGCCTAATTAATAAATTGTCACTTTTCTTGGTTTGTCCCAACACAATTAATATTTAAATCGAAACCAATAATGATGCAAGAATGATTAAAGAAAAGTAAATGAAAAATGTATTATTATAATGATTCAATTTAAGAGGTGGATAAAGTATAGGGAATCCAGCTTTGATTCAACTTACAATGCTAATAAAAACTAAGGTATTTCAGATTTTTGGATTTCGAACACATCTCGAGAGAATGAATAGTGGATTTGCATTGCACCCTGTACAAGTTTTTGGAGAATGAATTTGTACTTGTACAAACTTCTAGTCACCTCATATATCCCTCAAAGATATTAATACTTATTAGACAACCAAATGTAAATTCCTACCTAATCGTGTCGAATGTTATTAAGAGAGATAGATATTGTTTTATCATCCAGAACTATCATTGATACAAGAGTAAAGGCTGAAATCAATGAATTTTATGCAACTTTTGTGAATAGCAATCCAGATCAACCTAAGAGACTAAATATTTGGATTCATTTCTGCAATTCAATTTATGTGAATATAAAAATCCTTTTTCTAATAGGTGAGTTTAGTGAAATATTAGACACCGAGTCATACCTGAAATATCTGAGATTCCATGCAAAATAAAAAATGTTTGATATTTACATCATATTAATTTAAAATTCATACAATAACTTTGTTATTTATTTTTACTATACATTTTTTCTATTTATATACCAAAATTTTGCTCTATATCAAATGTAAATATAGTGCAACACTGCCTCGACATAACTCTACTTAACAACAAGTAGACATATGCTTTCATTAAAGGGAATTTAAGCAAGAAGAAGAAAATTTAGACCATACACAAAATTCTAAACAAACTGATCTTCCATCAAGGAATAAACAAAAGACCTTACATAAGTGCAACATAAAAATGTTTTTGAAATAAAGATAAAAGCCCAGCAAATAAAAGATAGGAGCTGATCCACATGGACCAGACTTAACATGAGAGAACCTCGGTCCATTACACTAACTTGCCCAATTACCAATTTCCTAGTGTTCAGAAACCCTAAATTAATATAAATTCAAACCAAGATATAATTATGTTACTACCCTACAGTATTCGATTTGTCAAATATAAATTCAAACCCTAATTATGTTACTACCCTATCCATCGAGATACTTACAGTTTCTTGACGTAAGACTCAGTAAAAGTTCCATACGGTCGAGAAATGCTTATAAATTTCTGATCAATTAGTTATACGATCTGAAATTTCTTGAGTAATTAACTTTTTTCGTCGATAATTCTATCAAATTTTTAAAAATTTGTTGTACATTTAGCACGTACTGTTAGAACCTTTAAACGTGATAATGCAGGAAAGAACATAGAACAAAGATGAAGAAGATTTAAAGAAGACGATGCTTTTGCATAGACGAAGAGAAGACTTCTGAATTTGAGCTAAAAGGCCTTCAATCTTGTGCTAGATCTTCATGAAGGTTTGCTCCAATTTTATCTTTGCACTCAATTGTGATGCACGCATAAAAGAGTTGAGAAATCGAGAGAAAGAGGTTGAAGACAAACAGAGAAAAGAGAGAGAGATTTATTTCGATGAAGATGATGATAATGATTTGTACTCTGAGTCTCTTTGCTTTTCTTATTTACAGACAACTTCACGCGCTTAAGTTTGTTTATTTTGGATAAGATTTTACAGATTCTGTTTTTGTAACAAACTGAAAATAACTGATCCATTAAACCGACTTAAGTTTTCGTTTAGTCTTTAATTCCTTTTCAATTTGGTTAAAAAAAACCCTTCAATCTCCACCTTGTTTTACAAATTGAAGTACATGTCTTTGATGTCTTTTTATACTTGAATCAAACTCTCAAAGTCTCGCTTCAAAGTAAAGTATTATTCACTTATACTTCCTTTTATCACTTCGTGAGTTGCTTTACAACTCACTACATTACCTCATAACCTTAAGTTAAAGCAATCTGATCCATATATATGAAATACATTTACTTCCAGTAATTGATCTTTATGTTTTACTAACTTACAATTAGTTCCCTGATTGTTTCAAGTCCAGAATGACCACTCGTTTGACCTTTTGAACTTGAAATCTAACTTAATAGATTTCTAGGTAAGGGACCATGATCACTCTAGTCTTCAATCAATTTCAAACCATACTCCTTTGCTGTGTTCAGGACAATTCGTCAATACAATGGTTTTGTTATAGGATTAGCCAAGTTGCCTTCTGATCTTATGAATTCAATAAACAAAACTCCTTCTTCTATAAGGTTCCGTATTACCTTATGTCTCATTCTTATGTGGCGTTTCTTTCCATTGAACAATCTGTTCATTGAACTGCAATTGCTGCCTGTGAATCACTCTTTATTGAGACTGAAGGGCATTATTTTCTTGTCATTGGTAGATCAGCTAATACATTTCTTAACCACTCTGCTTCTTGTCCTGCAAGTTCAAGTGCAATAAGTTCTGATTCAATTGTTGAACGTGCTATGCATGTTTGTTTCTTGGATTTCCATGAGATAGCTCCTCCACCAAGTGTAAAAACAAATCCATAGTAGAGTTTATTTCATCATAGCTGTCCAATGTTGTTTACTCGGATTCTGAGTATATCTGCTTAACTTGCTTACTGCATAGGCTATATCTGGTCTTGTACAATTCATTAGGTACATTACACTTCCAAGAATCTTTGCATACTTACCTTGATTCAAGGCTAATCCTTCATTTTTGCATAATTGTATATACGGATCATAAGGTGACTTGGTTGTAGCCTTATCCCAATAACCAAATGTTTTCAGAATCTTCTCAATGTAATGAGATTGTGACAATGAAAACCCTTTTGATTGTTTTTCTACTTTTACTCCCAGTATCACGTCTATCTCTTTAAGATCCTCATACTGAACTTGGAGCTAAGAAACTCTTTGGTTTTTTTCACTATATTCAAACTATTACTTATGATCATCATATCATCCACGTAAAGGCAGATAATCACATATTATGAACCTTCAGTCTTGCTAAATATGCAAGTATCGCCACTATTTGATGTGAATCCTTCTTCTTGAACTGTTGAATTGAATTTCTCAAACCATTGCTCAGGAGCTTGTTTCAGGCCATACAAGGATTTTTTCAGTTTGCAGACCTTGTTCTCTCGTTTTTTAACAATAAAGCCCTCAGGTTGAGTCATGTAGATTTCTTCTACTAAGTCTCCATTCAAGAACGTTGTCTTTACATTCATCTGATGTACAATCAAAGAAATCTACTTTATACTTCTATGAGAAGCCTTTAGCTACCAATCTACTTTTATACTTGTCAATTGAACCATCAGCCTTAAGTTTCTTCTTAAATATCCATTTGCATTTAATTGCTTTACTCCCTCTAGGTAACTCCACTAGTTCCCAAGTGTGATTGGCCATGATTGATTCATACTCGTTGTCTACTGCTTCTTTATAGAATAAGGCATCTATTTATCTCATAGCTTCTACAAAGGATTCTGAATTGTCTTCAAGAATAAAAGTGAAGAAAAATTCCTCACTTATTTCTTTGTCTTCTACAACAAAACTTGTTATAAAGTCTGGTCCAAAGTCTGCAGCCACTCTAGTCCTTTTGATTCTTCTTGGCTCATCAATGGAGATATCAACATGTCTTTTATATACAATTCTTGTCTGATCCTTATACTCCTTTGGCTCTCTGAATGGGAACATGTCTTCAAAGAATTCAACATCCCTGGATTCTATTACATGACCAAGAGATTTTGATGATGGTTCAAACGTCATACAATGATAAGTTGCACTGTTGCTTGCATATCCTATGAATATTGCATCCACAGTCTTTGATCCAATATTAGTTTTCTTAAATCCTAGTAATGCCACTTTAGCTAAACAGCCCCAAACTCTGATAAATGACAGATTTGGTTTGTTTCCCTTCCAAAGTTCATAAGGTGTTAAAGACAAGCCTTTGTGAGGAACTTTATTCAGTATGTAAGTTTCTGTGAGAATGGCTTCATCCCATAGAGAATTTGGAAGACCCGAACTTAACAACATTGAATTCATCATGTTCTTTAAAGTTTTATTTTTCCTATCTGCAATGTTGTTTTGTTGTGGTGTGTAAGGAGCAGTTCTCTCATGAATGATTCAATCTTTTAAGTAGAATGACTTCAATGCTTCACATTCATATTCTCCTCCTCTGTCTGACCTTAATCTCTTGATCTTTAGATCTAATTGATTTTCTACTTCAGCCTTGAAATTCATGAAACAGCCAGCAATTTCATCTTTTGATTTCAACAAATAGACCTTTGCAAATCTCGAATAATCATCAATAAAAGTCACATAATACTTCTTTCATCCTCTACTCATAGTATTTTTAAAATCTGCTAAATCCGAGTGAATCAATTCAAGAGGTTGACATGTATTAGAGATATAACCCTTGAATGGTTTTCTACTGTGTTTGGCTTCTGTACAAACTTCACATTTCTTGAACTCAGTTACTATATTGTCAGAAATCAGATTTGCTTGCTTTAACCTTTTGATTGACATGATGTTTAAATGACGAATCTATTGTGCCATGTACTCAAATCACACAAGAAGTAAGCAGAATCTTTCACCTTTTCATTATCAGTCTCAAGAATGAACAAGTTCCCATTACAATAAGCCTTTCCTACATATTCTCCATTTTTAGTTAGAACCATTTTACCCGAGTCAATAGTCTATTTGATACCAGTAGCCATTAGAAGTCCACTTGAGCTTAAGTTTCTCCTCATGTTTGGGACGTAGAGTGTCTTGGTTAGCTTCAGTGTCCTTCCTGATGAAAGTTTCAGTTTGACTTCACCTAGACCTGAAACATTGAGAGCTCGTGCATCTCCCAAATAGACATTGCTGCTTGATAAATTATCCAATCCCTTGAATAGCTCCTTGTCATTACAGATGTGTCTTGTGGAACCTGAATCAACTATCCACTCCACCATGTCAGTAGTAGCATTAACTTCAGTAAGAACAACCACGAGATCTTCATCGAGATGTTCTTTAGAAGTTTCTTTAGATTTCTGAGGAAGTTTACAGTCCTGTTTCTTGTGCCCAATCTTTTTGCAGTTCCAGCACTTGAGTTTCTTTTTAAACTCTGTAGTTTTCTTAGGTTGATTCCTGGAATCATTATTTCCTCCTTTCTGCTTGTATCCTTTGCTTTTATCTGAGCTCTCCACCAAATTAGCATCCAATTCATGATAATTTGATTGAGTTTTGTAGCTTAGAAAAGTTCTATTAGCACTTTCAATCAAGATATCAGAGATCAATTCATCGAGTGACATTTGATTTTTCTCATGTTTCAGCTTTAATCTATATTCATTCCAAGAAGGTGGAAGCTTGTCTACCAGAACCAAAGTAGCCAATTTATCATCTATATGAATACGTTCAGCTTGAATCCTTGATACTATTGCTTCATACTCATGTAATTTCTCAAGAATTGCAATGTTATCTTTCATAAAGAATGAAGTCCAGTAAGAGGTAATGTATTGTTTCTTACCTTCATCTTTAGTTCCATATTTCTTATTTAAGGTTACCCAAATCTCCTTTGCTGATTCGTACTTTACATATATGTCAAAGAGTTTCTCTGACAAGTGTCTACGAATATGGCCTCTGCAAGTTCTGTTGTGCTCTTCGTAGGTTTCTTCTCTCTTTGATCTAGGAGATGAGATTTCTGATCCTGAAGTTGATTTCTGATCCTGAAGTTGATTTCTTTACAGCTGAAGAATCTCTAGATTCTGTTGTAATCTTCTTCAGAAGGAGCGAGTCATCTTATGGAATTGCAAATTTCTTCTCGAGATAAGAAGATGAAGAATCTTCAAAGAGAACGTAGTCTAATCCAACTTCCTGAAAGAAGAACAAGAGTTCTTCAGACCATCGTTGGTAATTTGATCCGATCATAGGTTGCATCTTCGAGAGATCAGGTATTACTCCAATCCTCATCTTGAATCTTTAGGTTTAACGGATTTTTAGCTCAAACTGTTATAACCTTTAAACGTGATGATGCAGGAAAGAACAGAGAACAAAGATGAAGAAGATTTAAAGAAGACGATGCTTTTGCAGAGACGAAGAGAAGATTTCTAAATTTGAGCTAAAAGGCCTTCAATCTTATGCTAGATCTTCATGAAGGTTTGCTCCAATTTTATGTCTGCACTCAATTGTGATGCACGCACAAAAGAGTTGAGAAATCGAGAGAAAGAGGTTGAAGACAAACAGAGAAAAAAGAGAGAGAGATTTATTTCGATGAAGATGATAATGATCTGTACTTTGAGTCTCTCTGCTTTCTTATTTATAGACCCTCTTGATCTTGTACTTCACACGCTTAAATTTTTTTTTTTTTGGATAAGATTTTGTAGATTCTGTTTTTGTAACAAACTGAAAATTACAGATTCATTAAACCGACTTAAGTTTTGGTTAAGTCTTTGGTTCCTTTTCAATTTGGTTAAACAAAATCCTTCACATACCTTATAATTGCTTTGTTGTGTAACTGGAGTGCGAGTATTCTCAACGACCTTTTTTTAATTTGTAACTTCGAGGGTCCTATATTTATAAAATATTAATCATTGATAATAAAGATGCACATAGAAATACTAATATTCTTTTTGTTTATTACTACAGAAACCGTGCCCGTTTGACTAGGGTCTTTACTCTTTACCTCTCTCGATCAGACCAGAAACAAAGTAATTTAATATTTGAGCTTTTTTAACCCTCATATGTAAAGTATTTCTTCTCCAAAAACAACAAGAGCTAGAGAGAGAACTTTGAAGAATCAATCATGATGCGATTCACAATCATAATACTGGCTTTCTTTTTGATTATTCAATCCCTAGTAGAGGAACATATCCTAGTCTATGCTCATCAAGGTGCCTTTACCTAAAAACCCCTAACTTTTTTTTTATTCGTTACCTTATTCAATCTTGCATTATATATCTCGATTTGTTTTGTTAGGTGGAGATGCTAGACACAAGAGTCTAGCCTATTGTGGAGATGAAGATTCATCGAAACCGCATCTTAAAGTATAAAGTTTTTCATAAATCTATCTGAAAAATTGTGTGGCTTTACTGTTGTTGTTACGAAAAATTGTAGTTAGTTGTGGCTTTTTCTGTAAATTTCTATGGCTAATTAATGAATTTTCGTAGCTGATTTCGTAGCTGCTACGTAGCCGTGAACTCTTACTTGTTTTTATATAAATTGAAATGAATCCATTATATATTAATACGCAATAACAGGACTTATACGATGCACCAAGGAAACTAAGATCTGGAAGACCAACAAGAGTGGCGGAGAAGAACAATGATTATTGGAGTTTTAAGATTTCAAAGCATTTGATGGTGAACCGTAAATTAGGGTTTCATAAAAGAAGTAAGAGTTCTTCATCTAAATGGAAACGCAAGAAGAAAAACTCTAGTGGTCCATTTTTTGCTTTCTATGATGATTATCGTGGACCAGCACGTCATCCTCCTAGACATAACTTATAAACCCATATAACTTTTGTAATATTTTTATAGCATGTGTATATTTTTCTTAATTAGTTATATGCTTAAACTCAAGTAATCATTTTTAGTTGTTTGTACAAAAAACAATTTAATTCATATTTAAATGAAAATTTTATATTTGTTCTATAAGATGTTTGCTAAAAGTAGTTAAAATGTCTTCATGCTATATATGTTTGACTTTGTTTACTACAGGAAAGCATAAGGAGATCACTAATATATTGGTAGATCATGACAGCACTAAGGTTTGTCTTGTAATCTACTTTAAGAGTATTATAGATTAAGTCTCTTTGTAATTCACATATAGAATATTTAATAAATTTGTAAGTAATTTTACAGTGTATGTTTTTAAGAAGATGATGATCATAGTCCGTTAGTCCTGGGAATAATACCTGGACTAGAGAGGACTCAAATTCTGTTTAAGATATCTAGAACGAACCAATCAACTATTGAAACCACTCGATTAATATTGGGAAAATGTTATATGGTGAAACAAAATTCATATATTAAGTTGTTAACGTGTTACTTCCTTCTTTTGGACTAAAGCATAGATTACATTAATTCTTAGATGATGTAAAAATCCAAAATACTTTTTGTTATTAATGATCCTTAACCGTCTAAATCTGTAAAAATATCTGAACGACATCTCGATAATTGTTTCTGTCAAGAATCGTTATATATTCTCAAAACCTTTTATCAAAAAAAAAAAAATCGTTATGAATTCTCGACGATTGTTTATGTCTGATCGTAATTTTTTGGCGGACATCACTTTTGTCGAATTTACTGTCATTTTTAAAAGGTTTTTCTTGTTTCATGATATTGACGTTCGACAACAAGGTTAAATGTCCAACTAAGCAAGATGAGCATTGCATCTATAATGTGTTTTTGTATTGGCAAAAATAATTAATTAATTTCTCTTTTTGCAGGAGAACTTCATATGTTTATTTCTGTATAATTTCATGCAACATTTGGAGTATACATTATTCTAGATTAGACATTTTACTCTGTTTGAGTTAGAAATCATAGACCAAATGCAAAAGAAAAGTTATAAATGTTGGAGTAATTATTTCTCAGAGACTTGATGGGCAGCACTATTGAGTTCCTTTGGAGCTGTCCCACAAACTTCGAGATCGAGATTTAATGGTTCTTGTTTGGTTACTGGTGTAGACTTATCTTTGCTTTTGCCCCATAAAAGTATATAAAGTCCCACGATGATGACCATTGATCCTATCACACTTTTTGTCATGCCACATAGACATTTCATTTGTCAGAAATTATAACTAATAAAAAGTCAAAAAGAACCATTAATATCTACCGTTAGACTAAAAAACCCTTTGAGGCAAAGACTAAAAGAAATCCTTGCTTAAAAAAAAAAAACCTTAATCAGTTAGATTAATATTTAATCTTTATATCGATCAAAGATATATATATATATATATATCACACTAATTTAAGGTCCAATAGTTTAACATATTTTAACCTAATAATTAAATTTTTGCTGTATGATGTATGCAACAAGTTGTTATAAAGCTTTTTAGTTCGAATTCGAATTCCATAATTCAATACATAAAATATAATATAATTCACGTAGACGAAAGGGTCTTTAATATTGAAATATTCTATATCAGTTAATGACTAATTAAATATGTTTTATGCAATATTGTATTATGATGCATTTTGTTTAGCGTACTTTGTTCATCATCTTTTGCTGTTAAAATTATTGGTAAATCATGTTGATATATAATCTTTTAAACCCTATAAGAAAGCATAGCGATTTTCGACGAAAATAGATTGATTTTAGTTTATACCTTCCGCAATGAATTTGCTCATGAAGAAAAGAGAAGCTGAAAATGGCAGCAAAGACTTGAATCAAAGGGATGAAGCTTGAGGTGAAAACCGCACCCCTTTGCCTGAGACACCATGACATTCCAACATAGCACAATCCAGAGCCAACAATTCCCTATTTTATTATTAATCACATGTAATTAGTTGGTACCTATGTGTGTATATAATATAGTATATTTATGTAAGATATTCATCAATCATAATTTTTAGCTTTTAAAGAAAATTCAATTGTATATTATTCAATTGTCGGCCTCTCCTGGATTTGCCTACATAAATTAAAAAATGGGATCAAATGCAAACAAAAAAATAAACGATATTTTTTTTTTTTTTTTTTTTTTTTTTTTTNNNNTTTTTTTTTTTTTTTTTTTTTTTTGCGTTTACAACTTGTAAACGCATTGAAACAGAAGACATCATTATATTATAAAATCTTCAAATACAAATTATATATATATATATATATTAAATTACTTACCGAATAAAGTAAAGATAAAATGTGGAACCTATCTTTAACGATCCACATAGATTTGCTTCTCTCCGAGATCAAACTCAACAAAGCAGATTGAATCATACCAAAGAAAGAGAGAATAGTGGTGCTTGTGTATTGACATGGATAAACTCGACCTATTTTAGCGTGAATAATGAACCATGCAGACCAAATTGCGACTGATACAACAAGCATGATCGAACCCATTGCCCACTTCTTTGTGTTTTCATTGGTTGGGTCAGTTGTTGTTTGTGTTTGAGTTTGAGTATTGTGTTGTCCAGTTAAAGCTGTTCCTTTATAAAGTGTAAGCACCAAAGCTCCGCAAACACATATCATTGTGCCTAACACTTTTGCTCTTCCTACGTTGCTCTTGATCTTCAATGTCTCTTGCCTAAATCATATAGTTGAGAAAATAATTTGGATATATTAGACTGAACAATAAATAATATGCAAAATAAAAATTCTAAATCTGTCGAATAACTTATGTTAAGATCTTTTACATCCGAGTTCTTCTCATTCTATCAATTTATGTTCTTCAAGTAGCATTCAAACCGAAAAATGAAGAAATTAAATACAATATTGTATCTTTTTTTTACCTGAAGACGAGAGCCAATGCAAACGTTACAGAAGGAACCATGTTGCTAAATGCTAAGGCAAAAGTTGAAGACGTATATTGTAGTCCAATAAGGAAGAAGTATTGCACCAAACTTGTCCTGTAAAATTTGTGAGTGTTGAAGACTTATACAAACTTTCTTTAGGCTTTGAGAAATTCTCGATAGATATCTATGTTTTGAACTCTAATAATTGGAAACTACTTACCCCAAAAGAGCACTAAAGAAGAGTGAACACAAGATCTTACCCGTGAGTTTTGGCCTATTATGCCTACCAGACAAAAAAAAAAAATTATACATGTTAATAACTCATTCTTAAAATATATGATGAATCAAACAAAAGAGTAAAGAGATTGAAAACAACAGTCAGCTAAGAACATCGAATAAACAAGACAACCACTCATAATATAAAGTGTATATTCTTAAATAATATTTAAAGACCAATCAACAAAACCAACAAAAGATTGTATGAAAATGAACTTTTAAGACGAAGAAGACAAGTGACTAGATTTAAAGCTATATTATACATATAGAAACATTTTTACCTTTCTAAGATAATCGCAAATGGTATTAAGAACAAAGTTCCTGCAGCAAATCGGTAAGTACAAGCGACCATACGATTAATTCCTTCATCAAGCATTTTCTTAAACATAACGTTTACAACGCTTAGCCCAATGTTGATCATCGACATCATAAACACAGCTTTCCATAGTTTTGCATCAAATTTCACCATGATTATATAAATATATATGTGTATGTGTGTATCTCTCTGTTTATGTATATCTAGACACTAGTCTTTATGTAGTTTTCAGAAGTTGGTAAGAAATAAAATTTTGGATGTGGGTGTGACTATATATCGTGACTCAAGTAATGCTGAGAATCGTATCATTATCGCATTTCTCTTTAATTAATCTCATTGTGCTTTGAACTTGGCATTTTGTCATTGTTGAATCAATTATTCATGACTAGAGAGAAAGAGGATTAATGGAAGCTCTCGTAGCTTCCATCATGACAACATGACATCATACACAGACATTAATACGATCAATCTAATTTATTTATTTTAACTGAGAAACCTAAAATTAATAAAACCGGATTAAAAATACATTGATAGAATACAAAAACCGCAAAAAACGAGAATATCCCTAGAGATAAATTCAAAAAAATAAAGCGACATAATATAAACACATTAGAAAAATGACTAGCTAAAAAGTTTGTGGTCTAGTGGTAATTTTGTACAAAGCACTTTTGGATACACTAGGTTCAAGTCGTAGGAAAAGAAAATATATAAAAATTATTTTGCTTTAGCCCAATAGTGGTAGTCGGATAGATGGCATAAACTCAGATTTGATTTCCTTGAAATTTGTGGCACTAGTTTTGGATTAATTAGATGGTTCTATACTTGTTTGGATTATGCGAGATCTCCGTTAGTATGATGTCAAAGATTTTGGTTGTGTAGATGCTTAACATGATATGTAAGTGTATGACGAGTTTTCATATCCATGAGATTTTTGAGTTTGTCCGCACTACTCTTGATATAAAAAAAAAAACAGGAAAAGGAAAAACAGAGATTGCTATAACAAATTAATGATGGAAATTTGAAAAAAAAAAATGCTATACTGAAATTGCTGATCGAAGCCACCTCAAGAGAAAACCTCTAATGACACGAATAAAATTACCTCTCATAAGAAGATTCAGTACGATCAATCTAGCTAAATCTACATATATATATATATATTCGTTATTAATATTGATAACGACATGAACTTATTGATTATTAATCATTCAACATAATATGTAATTTTCAAAACTTTGTTTGGTCATTATATAATCCGCACCCAAGTTGGGATACTCGTCAAAAAGTGAAAGACAATTATATAGTGTCTCTTTACCCTTATAATGACGAATAAATAGAGTAAATAGCAATAGAAATTTGAAAGTGCAATGAATTGACATAAATAAAATTTGGAACTTTTTAAAAGATTAATACTTTTCTATGCGTGATTTTTTAAACATACTTTTTTATGTTGATACTTAAATTTTTATTAAAAAACTTACATAATAATAATAATAATAATAATAATAATAATTATTATTATTATTATTATTATTATTATTTTGCCACTGACTTGCATGATTTTTTTTATTTCCGTTTTTGGGTATATCAAATTTGTGATTCTTTTCTCTTATCATATTATTTATCTATTTTTCGAATCTAAATTATTTACGAATTTTTTAAGCATTTAATATTGTATATTCATGCATAAAATTTTGAAAATGTACAGATTTTGAAAAGCAAACTTAATAAAATAGTGAGTTAAATTCCTAAAGGTAAAATCGTAAGCAACGAGAGATTTCACACAATTTGACAAAAATAAGTCATTTTGGTTCCATTTACATTGGTGTATTTATGTATTGAAAAGGAACGTATGTATTATTTTTTTGCTAAATTAAGTGTATGTATCTTAAGATCTGAATTCAATAAGACAGTAATCTAAGTTTCAATAAAAAAGTAAAATTTTTAATAATAAAATAGTTCATACTAGTATCTGATAGATATAAGTCATATTGTTTTCATTTAATTGATAACTAGATGCGGATCTGTGTATACACACATGGAAGGTTAAATTCTAATTAAGAAATTTAATGTATATTATAAAACTAATCCTAAATACAAAATTAAATATAAAAAGGAGATTAGTTATTATGTTATACGTGTGCTCACAAAACATTTTTTTTTTTCAGATTTAATAAAGTATATGATAAATTTTATAAAGAAAAGTTCCTCTTATTAAAAAGATTTTTTATTTAAAATATTAACCAAACATAGAATTTTTAAAACGTAAGTTGTCAAACTAAATATAAAACATTAAAATTCACAAAACTTTTACAAATAGTAAATGTATTAAATAAGTTTAAGAAGAAACATATAATATAGTAAATATGTATAGATGATGTACCTTGTTTTTATCGGTTTTAAACTCAATAATTCGCATGTTTTTAGAGTCTTTGTTAGTGTTTTAGAGTATTTACAGGTGTAAAACAGGCTTGATTCAGATCATGCATGAGAAGCACAGATTGGAGCGGAATCAGAGCAATTATGGAGTTTCAACAGCAAAACATCAGGACTGAACGATCCTAGCCTTGATCGATCGATCCCCTACCTCAGCTAGAGTTGCGCTCGATGTGACGATCGACTAGCCACAGCTTGATTGATCGGTCGTCTCGTCAGCAAAATTTGCGTCCGACCGGTGGATTGACCTTGCATTTCAAGATCGATCGATCCAACTACTCAAAGTGTTTCTGTGCTCGACTTGAAGATCGACCACCTGCCACTGCAATCAACCGATCATCATGGATCGATCGATCATCACCTGGATCGATCGATCCCCGAAGACGGAGCTAATTTTCCTGTTTTGTACTCACGCGTTTTTAAGACATATAAAACCCATTTTTAGGTTTTCGTTTTTTATGATATCATACTTGACGGCTGAGAGACTTTCAGTAAGCAAGGGAGAAGAATTCCTCCTCTACCTTTGAGAAAATTTTCTAAACTTTCTTTTGATTTCAATTGCAATTCCATGTTTTCTTTCGTCTCTTCAAATGTTACTGATTTGATTATGTTTGAGTAGTTTCATTATCAGGTTTAGGGTTTTCTAGAGATTTAGGAATCGATGATTATGGAATAAATGTGGTTCGATCATTATAGTTATCCATCTATAACTGTTTGTAATGCTTAGATTAGCTTGATCACCTAGTATATGATTCTAGATTGTTTAACTTCCAAAACCTTTTAGACACCTGAACTAGTATAGATGAACAACTAGACCTTAGCTAACAACAGTTTATGTTAAGGCTAGTTGTGGACCAATTAAACATGTTCGATAATGCCTGTTTTCATCTCTAGGACCAATGACAGTTAGGATTGCTAGGTTGCTAACAGATTAGTAGGCATCACGACAGTGAGTCTATTAGATTTCTATGTTTAAAGTCGAGAATTTGTTTAAAGCATGCCTTGAATAATTTCTCTGATTAAATTTCATGTTCCCGATGAATTCCCGAATGCCTGATGCTTTTAATTATCAGTTTACAAATCGTTTAAGTTGTTAGTTTCATTCACTTTCAATCAGTGTTCAGTTTAGCTTGAATTAGAATTGAGTAATCAATAGTGCAATTCTTGGTTCTTCGTGGATTCGATCCCTAAATACTACTACTACATTGTTGTGCACTTGCAGTAGATTGCTAGGGTAAAACCTGAATAGCATCAAGTTTTTGGCACCGTTGCCGGGGAACCAATTGGTTGCCTTTTGATTCTATTCTAAACCTTTTTACTTACCTTTTTTTCGTGTTTGTTTTCTTTTTGTGTAAGTTTCAGGTTTGTGGTCAGAAAACGCCAAGGATCTGAAAACCTTCTTAACTACAACAATGAAGCACTTGCAAAAATTGAACGAGAGCACAGAAAAGCAAGAGCAATAAATCTGCAAGAAAATCAACAACTTCCAGCTGACCCTGAAACTCAAAACGATGTTCAAAGGAATCAGGATGTGCAGGTTAGAGTGTAGCAACTACAGAGGGATTTAACTCAGCTCAGGAGGCAGCAAGAGCAGCCTCAGCCCCGAGAAATTGGTGATTTGGATGTTCCTCACCAACACTATCAAAATAGATCTGCTAGTTGCCCTCCACCAAGCTCTTCAACCATTCACTTTCTGACAAAGCTTCCAGATGGTTGAGATCTTTACCTCCATGTTCGCTTACCACATGGGAAGAGGTTCGAGCAGCCTTTTATGACCAGTTCTACACCAGGTCGAAAGCTGCAACATTAAGGAATAAGATCACTGCATTTTAGCAACGTTCTGGTGAATCCTTTAGTGAAATTTGGGAAAGATTTAAGGAGTATCAATGAGATTGTCCACATCATGGGTACTCAGATGAGCAGCTTATAAACATCTTCTATGGTGGGATCAACTGGGGTTTCAAGAACTCCCTTAATGCAGCAAATAACAGGGATTTCATGACTCACACGAGGGATGAAGCTTTCACCCTTATCGATAATTTAACAGCAAGTTCTGATAGTCACTGTCCATAGTATAACAGAGGACGAAGAGTCAATAGTGTGGAGACACAGAAGATAGATGTGCTTGCTGAGAAGGTCAATATGCTTATCAAGGCTAGTTAGGGTAGTCAGAGAGGTGTGCATTAGGTGGATGACGATAGTGAGGTAGCATAGGTTCAGGACGATCTGGGATGTTAGATGAACAAGGAGAGGTTGACTATGTGAACTGGCTGAACATGGGTCAAAACCAGAATTACATGTCTTACAGAAGCACCAACGTGGAGAATTTTCAGGATGTTGTGTTTACAGCTTCAGTGATGCCACAAGGATCACCCATCAGGGAAAACCATTTGTGCCGAACCAAGGACATAAGTGGAACAACCAAAGACCTTACGGGCAGAATTCAGAAAATCAGAATTGGTCGTTCTAGCCGTTTCAGAGCACCGCTATAGTAACAAGCTCCAGCAAGCTCCTCAAGCACTTCCAATGATGCGATCAAGGCTTTGATCCAATAACTTGCACAAGAGCAGCAGAAAACCACCAGAGAGCTCAACACCAAAGTCGACCGTCTATACAATGATCTCAACAACAAGTTTGAGTCAGTTTCTATACATTTGAAGAAGTTGGATACATAGGTAGCTTAGACAGCTGAAGCGATGAGAAGGCCTCAGGGAACTCGTCTTGGGAAAGTTGAGAAGAATCCTAAGGAGTCTTGCAATGTGGTTAAGTCTGATACTAAGGACATCAGGGTGAAATAGGAGGCAAGCAAGGATGAGAAATACAAGCACCCGATTCCTTTCCTGAGAGAGCTCACCAAAATTGAAGATCAAGGAGAGTTTACAATCTCTTGTATTATAGGGAAACTGATTTTGAGTGATGCATTTTGTGATTCTTGAGCAAGTGTGAATGTTATCTCACTGGAGACTATGAAGAAGCTAGGAATCGAGTTGATGCAGGAACATAACTCCTCCATTTCTTTTGAAGACGTCACTTCCAAGTGCCCCCGAGAAAGGTTAGTAGACTTCACTATTCTTGTTAGAAAATGCAAAGTTCCAACATATTTTACTATAGTAGAGATGGCGAGAGGTGGTGCAGTCCCCATACTTTTAGGTAGACCTTTTCTGAACATTGTTGGGGCCAAGATTGATTTCCCCAACAAGAGAGTGGTTCTGGAGAACGTTGATAAAGGAGTCTCTTATCCCATTAGAACTCCTACTGGAAATCTTTGCGGTATGATCACAACTACGAAGAAAGTAAGAGCAATTTCAAAATATGAAGCTTCAGTTTTGACATTTTTGGCATGTGATGACTTCGAGTATAAATCAGGGGAAGAGTATAGTATTCATCGTGAGCTTGTGGATCACGATAAGGCTTCAAATTTTAAACCTCGAGACACGTGTATCCTTTACAATAATCTCGGTGTGAATCCCAAATTTATGTTGTATAACTTTGGTCTTAAGGTTTTTGCAGGGAAACATAAATTAGGAAGTTCATGACCTTTTGCTGTAAAGGAGATTCAATTGGATGGAACCGTAGTGTTGCTGGACATGACAAGAGCTGAGTACTACAACAAGGATCCACAACTAGAAGAGTTCATCACGGATGAGCATTCGACTAAGGGATGAACATCACCTCCTAAGAGTCCATTCACCATCTAAGTGGCATAGGAGTCAAGCTAATGACTCTAACAAGCGCTGAATGGGAAGTAACCCACTATAGGTAGTTTTTATTTTATGCATTTTTCTGTTTTAGTTTCACTTTCATTTTGGTTTTGATTTTGTTCCAAGTAAGAAATCAGTCAAATTATGGTGATCGATCGATCTAGGCTGGGATCGATTGATCCGCGAGCTAATAGAGTTTGACGCACGACTTGGTGGTCGATCTGATACAAGCGATCGATAGATCATCATTTCACAGTGTGTTGCGCATGACGTGACGATCGACCTACAACTATGTGATCGATCGATTAGAGTTCAAGAGCATTTTGCACAGGACCAAACCATCGACCTGCCCACAAGCGATCGATCGATCAACGAGAAGAGCAGTGGAGAGGAAAACACGATGACCGATCGATCGTCAACAGAGGTAAGTATTCTGATTTCGAAAACTAGTTCAATTCACTTAAATTAAACAGACAAACACCTTTTAAGCAGAAGAAACTTACTTTTTCGGATCAAAACTCACGAATTTAGAAGAAAATATTGTTCTTGAGCGATTTTTAGGAGAAATTTCACAAAATTTTCAGTCTCTCATAACTCTTTCGATTCTTAACGGTTTTGAGTGATTTTTGAGCATAACCCACTAAGATTTTCCTCCTCTTTCTGATTATCTATTCTCAGTCTCGATTTGCAAAGGTATGATTCCCAATCTCCTCATTTTAGTCCGCAAAATTGAAGAACTTTTGGAGGTTTTAAATCTTGAATTTTTGTTGATTAATTGGGAAAAATTCATGTGATATTCATGCTAAATGATGATTTCGAGTTCCACTAGCCCAAAATTTGGTTGATTTTTGCTTAAATTTCGATTTTTAGGTTTAAGGAGAATTTAGGTTGAATTTGAAAATTTTTGGTTTGTAGTTGAGAATAGGTTGAATCGATAGATGCATTGCTAGATGTTTATATGCGTTAATGATTGAGTTGAACAATTGATTTCTTAACATTCTCATTCCATGGCACATTTTTTTGATTTTTTCATGCCTTTAATGTTGAATTAATGCCACTATTGTTCGTTGTCTTTGATTATTATCAGATTATGGCTCATGACTGTGAAAGGAGATCTTCCTAGAAGGTAAGGAGATCCTCAGTCCAAGAGAGGGGACAATCATCCAATGTCAGTTCGGTTGACAGGAGCCTCCCATCGTGGCCTCGACCTGACAGTATTCCGTTCCTGCCTAACAGAGGAAACAGGTCGGATCCTTCTCTGTTGAAGACTGACCCATATTACACTCAGAGAGACAAGATGACAGAACTTTAATGCATCTCCATATGCTCGTTTTCACTCAAAATAGCTCATCTTCTCCAAATGTGACATATGACCTGAAAAGACTCTAAAACAGACTAAGAGACTCTAAAACATATACTTTGACTCAATAAAACCATGAAAAACAAGGGTTAAAAACCGATAAAAACGCAGCATATCACCTGCAAAACAAAAATTTAATATAACTAAGCTAAAACATATACACTATTAAAAAATATAAAAAGCTTACTTGTTCTAAACCCGTGGTACACTTTTCCCCTTAATGCATATATGTTATAATAGGTTTATCCAGCAAAACAAAATATTAAATGTTATAACAAATTAAAAAATATATAATAAAGTAAATTCTATTATGAAATTAAATTTACTTACATGTTCCTGCAAAACAAAATATATAATTTTACCATATTAAAATATATATCAAATCAGAAATTCTATTCGCATCAAATATCATAAAAATTTAAAAATACTTAGATTATTGGTTGAATTCGAATTAGGAATCATATTAGGATTCCTAAAACTCTAAACATCATCTGATTTGACCACCTGAAAGAGAAAGTAGAAATAGAAGAAGAAAACAATTCATAATGAAACAAAAATTTGTGTGCACCCTGATAACCCTAGTACCTCTGTGTAGCCAAAAACGGAATCGCATTTGGAATTGTGATTCAAAATTTATGGTGGTTTTCTCAAGACATATCTTCTGAAAGCGAATCTTCGATTGTCAATGCTCAGAAGTAGTTTCCCGTCAAACTAGAAAGACCCAAAAGATTATCAAAATACTGTTGGAAAGCTCCAATGGTCTAGTTTTCATATTAGTTTGCCGATCCACTTTCGGAGGTGTAGTTCATAGATAACTCATGTTTTAAGGTAGTGGTTCATAATAAGTTTGTTCTGCAAAACAAAAAATTTAATTTATTTAAGCTAAAACATATAGAATATAAAATTTTTTAAAAACTTACATGTTTTAAACCCGAGGTAAATACTATAATAGGTTTATCCTGCAAACCAAAAAATTAAATTTTATAACAAATTAAAAAGTATATATTCACGTAAATTCTATTATGATATTAAAACTACTTACATGTTTCTGTAAAAAAAAAAAAAAATTTTTTTACCACATTAAAACATATATCAATTTAGAAATTATATTTGCATCAAATATCATAAAAATTTGAAAATATTTACCTTATTGGTTGAATCCTTAAAAGAATTATGAATCATATTAGGATTCCTAAAACCCTAAACGCCATATGATCCGACCGCCTGAAAAAGAAAGCAGAAACAGAAGAGGAAAACAATTCATAATGAAACGAAAATTTGTGTGTACCTTTCTAACCCAATACCTCAGTGTAGCCAAAAACAAAATCGCATTCAGAGTTATGATTCGAAAGTTATGGTGGTTTTCCCAAGACACATCTTTTTGAAGTGAATTTTGATTGTCATTATTTAGAACCAGTTTCCGTCAAACCAGAAGGACTCAAAATATGATCAACATATTGTTGGAAAGCATGATAGTCTAGTTTTCTGATAAGTTTGCGTATTCACTTTCGGAGGTGTAGTTCATCGGTAAATCACGTTTTTAGGATGGCAGCTCGTTCCCATCTGTTTTCTAGCCTAGGCACTTTGAGGGTGAAGAATAATGGAGTATATATATATATATATATATATATATTTAATTAGGGTTTCTATTAGGGTTTGGTAGATATGATTTTCTGCATATATGATATATATTCTAAAAAGACTTGAAGTTATCTTTTTCGAGTATGTGATTTAAATATAAAAAATATTTTTTATTATAAGTAAAAAAAGAAGAAAATGGTAAAAGATTCGAATTTTAGATGGATTATTCATAGGTATATTGAATAAATCCGATTACATTTTGGATATCCATTGATTATTTGAGTCAAAAGTATTAGAAGACGTAAACACCATTAATGAATTTATGTTTCTCTGAACAAATCAAAAGGCAAATTATGTCATATTCCATTAACACAAAGATATTTTTGTCTAATCATACAAAAGATCCGATTAGAATTCGGAAAATTTTATAGGTAAAACCTAATAAAAACCAAATTGTCATTAATAAAATTGGGTTAGCATGAACAAAATCAAGAGTAAAAAATGTCATTATAAAAAAAATTCCACAATTAAACTTGTGAAAAGAGGGCAAAAAATCTCCGATTAATATAGTAGATAATTTTGCTCATTGTTATGTACGTGAATAACTCTATGCTGAAGAAAAATAGTTATTAATTATAAGAGACCTGATAAAAATAGAGATCTATTGTGGCAATATATATATATATATATATATATATACCAAAAACTATTTCGATACAAAATTAGACTTCACAAATAATCTCAAAACCTTCTAATAACAAAAAAGTTATTTTAAAGGAATCTTTACAAAACTCTCCCTCGAAGTTTTTTGGAAAAACGATTTATCAAAATATTTAAATCTCTCTCTCTCTCTCTCTCTCTCTCTCTCTATATATATATATATATATATTTTTTTTTTGTTGTTAAATGTTAAATTTCTATATTAAATCTCTCTCTATATATATATATATATATATATTTATTATTATTATTTTTTTTTGATAAAGGGCTTTCTATATATATTATTAGTTCGAAGATGTTTTGTAGTTTTGGTGTCAACTTGTTCTATGAGTTTCAGGTGTTGGCTCTTGTTGTATTTTCTTTTTGAAATATATTATATGTTGGATCTAGTCGAATTAATTGTTAATAAAAATAATATACTACGAATAAGCACGTTTTACAAATAGATTGATATCAGCTTCACTTTCTTTATAGTCGCTTGGAATAAGTATATCAAAATTCACCTTTTGAAAGTCGAGTAGAAGTCATCAAAGTGAAGGAACTATATTTTTCTATTATAGAACTTGGCGTGTTTGGTTGAAAAAGACTCGTATCTAATATATCATGATTCTCAATAAAAAGTTGAGATCTGATCAGACAATGAGGAGAATCTATACTTTGTGTCTTCGTGAAATATTATATATATCCCTTTTATATGATTTACATATAAATTTCATATATCTTATATTATATAAAAGAAAAGAATTGACAAGAGTTTTCAAATTGTATATGGAGATAAGAATAATGCGTCAAATCCTGTCTCAAAATGGGATGCTTATTGCTTAGCTCTAAGTATCTTTCATTTGTTTATTACAATTACAGTTCCTTTACGTTTCATGTTAAATGAGTAGTTATCCCAATTAGTTTACAAATAATTTATTTTGTACTCCTGCATCAGAACGGAATAACATTTATTAAAATCTTCAGATTTAATTTTTTTTTAAATACTGATCAAAAAAGAAATATACCATTATAAATAAACTTATCTAAATTTTAGTTTCTTAAATATAAGTAAGCATATTTAAGGGATATGTGGTTTTTGAAAGTATTCTTTGACAAAAAAGATACTTAAAATTTACTAAATTTTATGAATATTTTTCATATTAAAATTTAGTATTTCTACAAAATATTTGATAAACATTTATTTATTTATTTCATGCCTTATTATGTGTATAAGTTTTACAAATTTTGATTTGTTTTCATGTATTTTAATTCTTTAATTTGTCACTTATTGTTTTCTACCAAAAAACTAAAAATAGATTTCAACACTTATATTTGTGGGGAATAAGGGTGGGTGAATAAACATAAAATCGAAAAAAAAACTAACAAACTAACCATGCTAATGTAAAACCCTATATCTATACAATATATACCACTCTACCATTTTTCAACTTAATTAATAATTTAATTCTTATTTTTAATCTTTTCAACTATTTTATTTACACTATATCTTCTAATACAAAACTAATTCAAATATATCTATATTTTTTTTAAACATAGATTTTTGTCCTACACATATTAAGGTTTAAATGTTTCTAAATGTGGTATTATTAAGTAGTTTTGTATAAAAACACTTGTGTAGTCTACTTATATATAGAAATCATATATCTCATATAGAACTTCTATTACATTATACGGTGAAAAACTATATTTATATTTGTTTTTGTGGTTATTCTCCCTATTATACTATATAATGTTTTATATTTGTGATGGACAAATCGGTTATTGCTACATGAATAAATGTGGTTAGTTTTTATGTTTAATTTTTTTATGGTCATATTTTTATGGTGAAAAACCATATTTATGTTTATTTTTATGGTTATCTTACCATACTATATAGACATGTAAATGATAAATTAGTTATTACCGCATAAGTAAAATAATGAATATGGTTAGTTTTCTTGTTTTAATTTTGTTATGATTATATTCTTAATTTTTTTTTTGTCAACCTTACTCATTCTTTCTACTAGTAGGATCGACAAAAGTCCGTTCCATAGTCAAATTGCTCCCATTAGAGCTGGCGGGATTTGAACACCTTCCCTAATGCCAAGCTAGATCAGGGGCAAGCCAACTAGGTCATCTGCTTTTTGGCACTATATTCTTAATTCTTATTTAAAAAATAGCGATTATGCAAATTCACAGTAAAATTTATCAACTACTCGATTTAATAAATAAATGAATACATAAATATATATATATATATATATTATTAATTATCTAGAATATAATTGCATATTGTTATAAAATACGATAATTATCCATTTAGAATAATAATATATATAGTAATTATCTTATAGTAAAATATTTTACTCTGCCTTACCTATGAAGTTTGTTTCACCGCTTATATGTTTTTACTTCTTGTAATTCATTTTTGATATAAGAGAACATCACAACTCTCTTGCACTCTTCACGTCTCCCTCTTCTTCTCTTTTATTAACATTTTCCCACAAATAACAATATTATAATAATATAATATATATATATATATATAATTAGTTATTTTATAACATGTTATCAGCACGACTTGTTCTGCTCTAATACCAAATCGAAGGTATGGTTTAATTTATGTCAAATTCATATTTATTATAATGAAGGGGCTATACCCTTGGGTGATTTATTCCCCATATATATATATATGTATTTTTAATTTATATATTGTTATACTATTCGTTTAAATTTAAATTTATATACTGTTATAATGGTCGGTTTGCTGCCTTAATAAGGGTAATTCATTCCCCATACATGTTAGGGATGATATGCATTGCCTTTTTCCGAACTAATCATTATGGAAGGCTCTGCCTCCACGATTACATGGTAGGCTCTGCCTCCTTAAATGGGTTATGATCATATGGTAGACTATATCTCCTCAGATCAATGCCTTTAAATGTCTACAAAACATTTATAAAAAAAAACATTCCAGAAGAACGATAAAATGTCCAGAAGACATTCACATATTTTTCTAGAAGAACAATAAAACAATAAAATGTCTCGAAGATATTTACAAAACGTTCCAGGAGAACGGTAAAACAAAACAAATACATATAATGAATTTATTTTGCAGATAAATAAATATAAATAAATTTGTTTTGAAGACAAATAAGATATTTACATTTATTGTTATTGTATCATATTTAATTTATTATGATTATGTCGTTCATGTTCTGATTATTTTCATGATAATGTTAGTTTATTTTATGTTGAAAAATAAAATTTATTGTTATTAAATTATTATGCAGTAATCATGTCAAATTTGGCTAAACTCGAGTTTGCTACCCTGGATATAACCGGACATAATTATATAAGATGGGCACTTGCAGTAAAACTGCACCTGAAAGGAAAAGGATTAATCGATTCCATCAATAAGTCCAAGAAGACTCCTGAAGAGTCAAAGGCCAATGCCATGATATTTTTATTACACCA
>OVAX01000906.1:0-60230 GCA_900406405.1 Lepidium africanum | reverse complement strand
TCTCGCTTTGGGTGCGAGAGGTCCCGAGTTCGATTCTCGGAATGCCCCATTGACTTTTTTTGAACAGCTTATCATTACTCTTTAGCGTGCAAGCTTAATTTTGCTAAATTTTCAAAGATCATGGTCAGCTCAACAATTAACCAGGGCCTATGATTTGCACAGTTAAATCTTTTCTTGACATTATCCAACTAGATAATAATGGATACCACTTACTGCTGCAGAACACCATGTTTCAGAAATTGAAGAAAAAGTATAACGCCTAAGTTATTAACAATTCATGACACAAATGGTTAGGGGTTACTGTTTCGACAAGATAGCCAATATACTGGCAGAGTATTTCAAGCCACAAAAGTTTGGAACCAAAACTTCATTTCCAGTGGCCGTTTCCTGGACTCTCATTAGTGAAACAAATACCACAGATCAGATCTAGTTACAACCTTTTAAGAGTAAACTATTTGTCATTGAAAAGTCAACTAAAGGAGTAGATCTGGTATAGAACTAATTTACTTTACTTTTTAGCGTTCATAAATCAACTACTTAACAACAGGGCATTTGGTCTAGTGGTATGATTCTCGCTTTGGGTGCGAGAGGTCTCGGAATGCCCCCAAGTTTTTTTTTTTTCACATACTTATGATAAAAGCAAGCTCAGTACTGTTAAATAACAAAGCATATTTATGCTTGACTTTGGACAAGCCACTTTCAACAAACCAAACGACATGTGTTCCCCTTAAATTGCACTAAGGTCAAATAATTGCAACACATTGCTAAGATTTCCACTATTAAAATTCCAAAGCCAATAGATAGGACATGATCTGAAATGTACCTTTGCTATTGCGTCAGATGAATTAGATAGTTTAATTTGTTGATTTCCAAGATCACATTCAGCCACGAAAAAATGCTGAAAGAATTCCCACAAATGAAGAAAGTCTCGTTAACAAACTTCCAGGTAAAGACCTACAGAAATTACAGGTCTCTCTGAACAAAAGATAGACGAGATTTCAGACACTGGATCTGATGGCATGATACCACATCTCTATGCATTAATATTCTAGTCAAATGAACTAAGAAATCAAGATCCAAATTGTACCCTTAGTTTTTATGTACCAGAACTGATTGATTCTATCATCACCTACAGATAGTAAAATTTCAGATATAACAGATTGAGGGTTCTAATTGGCATTTTCAAGAAATGATAACATACCNGTTCTAATTGGCATTTTCAAGAAATGATAACATACCCCTAGGTGTTGTAACTGACTTAAATCAGCAACAGGGCATTTGGTCTAGTGGTATGATTCTCGCTTAGGGTGCGAGAGGTCCCGAGTTCAATTCTCGGAATGCCCCCTTCCACTTTTTGGAAAAAATGTTTTCTGTATGTGACTTATAACTATTGGTCATGTGGTACGATTCTCACAGATCATAATGAGAATGAAGTAGCATGCATTTTACTCAAGGTTTACCCAGAATAGATTAGAAATAATTCCATGTTTGATAGTAAATACTTACACTGATAGCGTGTTGATAAGCACATTTTGCCAAGATCACCAAGAACAACTCCAGACACATCAACAACAGGGCATTTGGTCTAGTGGTATGATTCTCGCTTTGGGTGCGAGAGGTCCCGAGTTCGATTCTCGGAATGCCCCAGCTAACTTTTTAACAGTTTGTTTTCTGATTGCCAGCTGATCTATATGAAAGACTTTCCTATATTTTTAGTCCCAGATCTTCGAAAATCACGTTGAAGGCAGCAATTGACTAAACATTGCCCTATATTTACCAGCTGTAAAGTACAGATATCACAGCAACATACCTTGGCTTCAGGTCAACTGAGTTAGAAACTTGATAATATTCAATGCAAACAATTCTGCAGGGAACACAAGTAAGCGCTATAATAATAAAACATCAGATAAAATACACATAAATAAACCTAACTGCATTTTCAGAACAATATCTTTGAACAAAAGTTCAGTGTTATGGTTCAGTTCTTGCAATGCATCCCCTTCATTGATATTTTGATTAGATTAGTAAAGGCTTATGTAATCAAAGTCAACTAGGAAATCAAGATCCAAAAGGTATAGTTGTTCTCAGATTCATTGATTCCTATAAAATCAATCAACTAGAAATTATTTTGGTTCTATCACCTATACCAGTGGCTTTCAGACATAAAAATTTAGAGAGCAGGACAATTACATTTCAAGAAAGAATGAATGGGAAAAACCATTCTCTTAAATGTTTTGAATGAATTACAACAATTGGATATTTAGTCTGGTGTATATTTTAATTATTACTCAAAATTAGTATCTCCTTTGAAATATTTTGTTTCTTAAGGTCTATCGGTCGTTCCTTATATTAGAAAGTCAAATAAACCGTATGGCATGCATAACCCATGCAAAATTTCATAGAAACAAGATCAAAACGAGTGAAGCTAAGGAATAGTTCCACAAGATCAGTGCAAAATGCCTACTGAAAAATTGACACAAGAGCTTTTACAAGTTGACCAGTCTATTTCCTGTGTCTTTCTGGACACAAAATTTGCAGACAAGACAAACATTTTTCAATGTAAACGAAAAGTCATTTTCTTACAATCTCAGTTGTGAATTTGATATTGCAGATCACTGTTAAGTTTAATATATTTCACTACTAAAAGTCAACTAAAGAACTGAACCCGACATAAACTTAATATGATTTTCTTCACGGTTATTACCATATTTGCTCAAAAACAAGGCATTTGGTCTAGTAGTGTGATTCAAGCTTCAGAATGCCTCCAGGATCAATTGTCACAATGTCCCAGATTCCAAAAGTATGTGCTCTACGTGACAGTGAAATATTAAAATCTAGATGTGCTTGATTTTTGCATATAAGCTTCATAGAAAACTTCTATCTACGAGTATTATTCTACATTTGGATCTAGTTTCTAAACAACTCGGGATCTGGTCAATGGTCTACTGATATGTTTCATGTTGTTTATCGGAGTCCCACCCCCAACAACCATTCTTGAAAAGTTAATGCAGTTTTACTTTAGGAAAGAAAAGGGCATGAAGAGTTGGTAACAAAGTAGAACCAGTTCAGCCAATGCAAAGAAGAAACAAGAAATATAAAGCACAATAGTTTTATGTAAACATATAGTCTAACACCAGGAGAAAGCACCAACAATGGTATCCACTAAATTAACTTAGAAGTAAGATATCACGCAAAAGGAAACTTTTTTCTGAACTTAATAAGGAGACAACACATAGCACAAGTTTTTACATTAGAAAATGGAAACTATGAGGAAGGAAAAACAAATTTCATGAGCCTCAGCAATCCATTATTTCTCAGAATGAAACTGATATTTTGGGTAAGAGATAACATGAAAATTCTTCAGTGTCACAATTGAACATACTGCAGGAGTGATTTGTCAGCAAAGAACACACGAAAAGCAACATTAACTTATAAATAATACAGACTGACCTGGGACATGACCACATACAGACAGCTTCAACAATAGTAGTCTGGTTCTGCATTCACTGGTAAATGATATTGGTTCATTGGGGTATTATTACCAATTGACCTTCTGTCCAACTTAAAGTAGAAGTGAACGTCTAGCGTAACACAATTATGCAAAAATATGTTTACCTACCATTCGTGGGTTCTTAAAGTTAGGTTTCTGTTCAACAAAAGCAGGTGGTCGTTGATATACTACTGTTGCAGCTCTTATCAAGATTCTGGCAGTTAACCCCCATATAACATAATCATTGTCTTCTTTTTTGTAATCAAAGAAGTGGACCATATTCTTTTTCCCCATCCACTTGATCTCCTCGGACCTTCGGTTCTCATCCTGTGTATAATATTTTTCAATCACAGATGCTTCAGAGTAAATAACTGCTGCAACTATAAGACAACCTTTATTAAAAAGAAACGAGGGTAACCTTTAGAAACATTTCAAGGGGGACATCAAACACAGCTTCCACTTCCGCAGGATTTGGCATTGGATTGAATGCCTTTCTGTCCCATAATATTCCTACTACAGGAATTACTCGAAGCAGATGCTGCATTGGAAATTAACGCACAGCTAATAAACATGTTTCTCAGAGTTGGAGGACTATGCATCTCTCACTTCAGAAAAGCAAAAGATAGCTTGATATATAGCAGAAACAATTTGGCATAGAGCCTAAACCAACAATAAAATGGTAATTACTATTCACTATGACCTGAAGAGAAATTCAGTAACAATGAATATGACCTTGACACTTCCAAACATAAATCTGCCTAACGATCAATCATAGCTCTGTTTCCTCACAGAAACAAAAGTCTCAGATCTTGATTCAAACATGTATTCCTCTAAAAATGAGCACCAACGAGACAAAGGAGGACAGTGAGCACATTTTGATACCAGAGACAGAAATGGTTCGAGGAAAGCAACAACATCAACAAGCGAGGGGTCTAATCCAATCTCTTCCTCTGCTTCTCTGGTTGCAGTAATCCCATCATCCTTATCATGCTCTTCTGCTTTACCACCTGGCAAAGAAACTTCTCCTGCAACCAAAAAAGAAATACCACCCATCATCACCCATACGATCACTATCATTATCATATCTTCATATCTATTCATGTAGTCAAGAGAACCATTACAGACTTAATGATTTTCAAGCCATTAACTCTACAGGAAATAAATTAAAATTGCCGCACACAATGAAAGAAAATCCCACTCAAATCGATATGAATTGGACTTGCATAGTTAATTTTTAAAGATGTTCATCGCCAGACTACTATGAGTCTCAGCAAAGCAAAGTACAAACCCGAGTGAGAAGATAACGTAGAAGACCTCTTAGTGAGGATCACACGCAAATCACCGTCGTCTCCTTCGAAAAGACAGATCAAAACAGCTGCTTTCTTCGGTCTGAACCTCACGGGAGCCATAGATTCCTGATACCCGATGTGGGAGATCGAAGTCTTGGTGCTCTCATGGTATACACGCATCCCCTCCGCTTCGTCGAATGGTGAAGAAAGCGGCGGTTTGTATTCTCGCAGCTGCTGCGCTAAGGCGAAGAGCCTCGAAGATCTACATGTGAAACTTGTCGCCGTCGGCAACGTGGCTGCTGCTGCCGACTTCATGTAATTGCAGAAAATCAAAGTTCGAATGGCAGAGCAATGTAATCTTCCGCAATAAGCACTTGAAAACTGAAGCTTTATGGCTGCTATTAGGTATTAACCCATAAAAATCCGAAACTTTTTTTGTACTACACTTGTTTTTGTCAAAAATCTAAACCGGAACTGAAAATTACATCGAAGCTATCAATATAGAACTTTTACATAATTCATTAAGAAAACATTTTAGATTTTGATCTCTTTACTTGCCCAACACTAGAATCTTTTAAAAGATCAGTCAAGTCTTGCGCGAACCTCGCAAATCTCTGCATATCTTTTTAGTGTAATTTGGTCTGAACCGGTTTATACTATTGCTTAGCTTTGTAAATTTGGCCGGTTTTTTTCCATAAATTTAGCTTGGGATTACTTTGAAACGACAAGAAGAGAACACAAAACATGTATTAAACAAAGAAGGAATCACCATTGTCGCCTACATTACAAATACAGGTATTTACATCATAACAGAGACAAAACAAACAAAAACCAAATAAATATACCCTCAAATCTTTTATGGTGTAAGTGTATATAAGCTTATACGCAGATGATGAAGTCACGCACCGGGAAATGACAATCTCCGTGGTTTCACTGTATTTCTAGCTCCACAAAGCGAAGTTTTGGCTGAAACTGATGATGTTGACATCACTCTCTTTGCCGGTGAATTTGAGTTGCAACCAACAGTCTTTGAGCTCTTCGGTTTCTTTGGAGTCAAAAAATGTCTTACTTCCCAAGGCCTAGCAGATATCCAACGTTCTTTCCAGCTCCAACCCCAATTAGTATTGCCCAGCTCATAACTACCCAACCACTGAGTCTTCCCATCTGCTTTCCACTGTTAAAGGCTATGGATTAAAACTTTTCTTCTCGAACCGAAAGTAGCCAACAAAAAAGAAATGGTTTATATATACCTGATGAGAGAAAGCATATGCCATGGCTCTTTCTCGCTTGATCGTTGCTTCTTCCCTTTGATGTATCCTTTCTAAGATTTCATCTTTTGTCTCTGACCCACCATTCCATTCAACCTGCAATGGTATCATTTGATGATCTTTAGATTACAGATGATCAACCTCAGCCTGAGCTTCGAACAGCTCAAGAGTGTTTAAAGAAACAAAAATGTGAAAAAGCTCTAGGCTGCGGTTGCTTTGAAACGCCATATTTTGTGAAAAAGAGTTGAGAATCTTTCATTAAAGTCTTACCTCAAGTTCATGAAGCTTTGCCTCAAGCTTTTGTTGATGCTCTAATCTCTTATTCTTAAGTCGCCATTCTGTGACCATACAAATTCGGCGAGCCTTTATTTCCGACTGTATTTTACTCCATGAGTGAAGATACCTCAATGTGACTACAGCTTGGTTCTTCACAGAATGTTTCTCAATTAACAGTTTTGCTCTTGCAGTTCCTTTTAGACGCCGTAAGATTTTTCGAGCCTGTGCAAAGGAAATCCCATAAATTTTTCAGTGTAAATGTAAAAATCATGCAATACAGTTGAAACAACAACTCTCAATGGACCTTATAGGCTTTAAAAGCAGTCTGAATCCGAGTTGCAGCCCAATCCTCACTACGAACTATTGATGAAAGTTTAGTACCCTTCTTCTTGGAACCTTTTGGTTTTACAGCATTGAATCCCTGTCACAAAGAACACTATCATAAACACACACGATTCAGCATTTCATTCGATTATGCCAATGTGAAACATACCTTCTCGCTCTTGGTGCTCCCTTGTTTACCCCTTTTCAATCTAATTATAGCCTTAATCAAATTTCCAGAACCCATCTCAGAGTCTTATCCCTTGTCGCCAAAACAACTTGTATGTATGCAAATGCTGCTTTATCCCTGAGATTAGAAGCCAAAATACTCTGGTTAAATAAAGAACTAATGGTGAAAGATCAACTACTGCAGGGAAATTTTTGTGTTTACTGTTCAAATACAAAAACAGAATTTGCTGCAACCATTGGATTGGATTCATGTACTCGACTACTCCACAACTAAAATCAATAAAATCAAGTCCCCAATTGACAAGAAAATTCAAGTAGAGAAGAGGGAAGGCTAAAGGAAGTAAATTGAAAGCAAAATCATAAATCCTTGGTGGAAAAAACACAATGCTCTGAAAATCGAAAAAGGTTCAGAATTTACTACCGCAAAACTAGAAGTGAGCAAGAAACAAAGATTAAACTGAAGAACTTCAGATAGTTAATTTACAGAGTAATAGGCAAATAAAAACCACAAAATTGTCTCTTCTCCAGATCCAATCTAAAACCAGCAAAAAACATTCCAGTTTTTCAGCTAAGGAACGAAATATAGATATATAAAAACCTGAGTTTGGGATCAAAGGTTCTAGAAAGGAGCTCTTGAAGGGCCTGAAAACTGGTTTTGACCGCGAAGATGTACAACGAGGAAGATTGAAACAGAGAGACAGAAAAGAAAAAAAACAGAACGGAGATTTGGTGAGTGAATGATTAAAGGGTTTTTCTCGGTGCCTGTAGTAAGGAAGAAGTAAAGACTTATAAAAAAGAAATCAATACAGCTTCGTGTCTCGTGGGAATATTAGCCTGGAACCACATTTTTTATTTTTCTATTTAATTTGTAATAATCAGTAATTGTTATACAACAGTAAAATAGTGTCAACAAAAATACTTAAGATTTGTCAGATTCGTCGACTCTTATTCTAACCACATGGTTCTTTTCTAAAATATTACGTTCTGTATCGTATATTTAAAGATACGAAGAGTTCGTAATAATCACTTTTCAATAACACACCACTGAAGTTTCGTGACTTGTGTATACTCGTCTAAAATTAGAAATTGAAGATTAGTGAATTATTAATTACTACTTAGACTAGTTATCAAATGTGGACCACTTTCGTTTATCTTCTTTGTCTAATAATAAACTCATTAAATATTAAGTATGACAGCTTAACCGTCTGCGTTTAATGTCTTGATTTGAAGCCACCACGGATAGCTATCGTGATTAGGTCCCTTAGGATTTCTATTTGTTTTTCTGACTACATATGGATTAGTAACTGTGACTGAATAGTGTGAACTACTACGTCTCCTTTTAATACATGGTTAATTGGTGAGGTAATATGACACCAAAATAAAGAAAATAACCATACTAACTTTTTAATATAGTCCATAGCTATTTGAAAAACATTAGTTGTTTTTTGCATTGAATAAACTGAAAATCAACATAAGCACTGGCGCGTGATATGAATCATGCTATTATCTCTAAGTTGGGGTGGAGGTTACTTAACGATTGTGAGAGCTTATGGGCGAGTCTCCTAAGATCAAAATATAAAGTCTTGGATGCTTCTGACATTTCTTAGCTCTATCGTAATGGGATCATAACATGGAAGAGTATTAAAACCGGCCTTATTGAGGTGGTTATACCTGCGCTAAGTTAGGTTGTTGGTGATGGGAAACAGATCGGGTTTTGGACAAATAAATGGCTTTGTGATAAGCGACTTGCAGAACTAGCAGTTGCGGCATTACCCAATGGATTTGATTGGATTAAAATATGTGATCAATGGTGCTCGGGTGCTAGATGGATACATGATTGTATAGATCCCGTCCTCCCTGGAGAGATCCGCTTGTTACTCGGTACTTATGTAGTTGATGAATTCACTGGTGCTCGGGATATACATTCTTTGTTAAGCTCTCCTGATGGAAGCTTTTCAGTGTCTTCTGCCCATGCTTATCTTACCAAGGATATGACACTAGGACTTGACTCGGATTATTTGTGCAGGTATGGGATTCTAAGGTTCCTGAACGTGTGAGAATCTTCCTCTGGTTAGGTGTTAATCAGGTGATTCTCACTAATCAAGAGAGACTGAAATGCCATCTTTCAACATCTAGCGTTTGTCAGATTTGTCGTGGTGCGGAGGAGTCGATAATCCACGTTTTTACGGGAGTTGTCCGGCTATGATGGGGATGTTGGATCGATTAATCCCAGATCAAAGGAGGGGTACTTTTTATTCACAGTCATTGCTTGAGTGGATTTATGATAATCTTGGGGACGGTAAACTTCATGTGGATTGTTCGTGGTCAATCATCTTTGCCATGATAGTTGGGTGGGGTTGGAAGTGGAGGTGCATATACATTTTTGGTGAGAATAGCAAATGTAGGGACCAAGTGAAGTTTCTTCAGACCTTAGCTTATGAGGTCGATAAGGTTAATCACATATGGCAAGCATCGGGAAGCTCTTTTTCACGGATATTGCGACAGATTGTCTGGTCTCCGACTACTGCAGGTGGGGTATTGCGGGATGGGTCTAGAACATGGTTAGGCGACTTTGTATTGAATATTGGTATATGTACGACTTCTCTGGCGAAAATTTGGGGTGTGTACAATGGAATTTTTATGGCTTGGGACAAGAAGTTGTCATTTCTTGAGGTGGAAGTAGACTGCAAGATTGTTGTTGGTTTTCTTACAAAAGAGATTAGTGAATCTCACCCCCTTTCATTCCTAGTAAAACTGTGCTATGGTTTTCTCAAAAAAAATTGGACAGTCCAAGTTACACATGTGTATAGGGAGACTAATCATCTTGCAGATGAGCTAGCTAATTATATGTTTACTTTGCCAATTAGCTTTCATGATGTTGTTCCAAATTGTGTTCGTGTTTTAGTTGAGGTGGACATGAATAGCTTTGCTCATCCTCATTTCGTTGCATGTAATTCTTAAGTTTCTTTAATGTTTGAGTAAAGTTGGGAGTTTGCTCCCAACGACAAAAAATAAAATACTAAATCAAATTGTATTTTTATTTGAAAAAAAACCTTGTTAGTGTTTTGGAGAATATTTATTATAAATTGTATTTGTCAAAATTCAATGGATTATGTCAGGTTTAAATACGAAGGGTGACATTAGAAATGGTTGTTATGTGATAGCTATATAAGTTATTTTTTATTAAAAAAAATAAAAACAACTAAACCCATAACAAATCCAGATGAAATCATTATAATTCTATTATAAAATACCAAAAAGTACTTAAATTTGATTTTCTTGTTTTGGATTTTTTTACCGGAAATACTATTTTAATTTAATTTGTTGACGTCGTTTGGATATTAGTGAATATTATATTTGTAATCAAATGGTTTTCTCGAAGTGGTTGGTCTGCTTACCAGCAAAATGATGAGAAAAAAAGAAATGGTTAGGATCATTTGACTTCAGGAGAGGGGTCCGAAGTTTCCAAAGTTGATATTACACCTACCATTCACTCTCTTTTTCTCCATCTACAACAGACATAAAACAAAATTAATGAATTTATTAAGAGCAAATTATTCAAATGTCCCAATAATTTATGAGGGATACTCAGAAGCTGAGCCACCACAAATGTGGGTTTTGTACCTAATCCTGATGAAACAATCAGACAGTTCATAGGAAGATCTCTAAAGCTGGTTGACACTAAGAAGCATGGTTTGACCTTATTAGGTCACTGTATACTATATTTTATGAACAATTTCAATTCAGCCTAAGAGGTGTTTAGGTTCTAAACTCAATTCAATGTATGCGATTAGTTCCAACCTATCCTAGCCATTATAATAATATGGTTTATATATGAAATTTATATTTTCAGCAATTGGTCTAATTACCTCAAAATGTTGCGCCTGCCTATTTTTATAATAGTTGGGTCTGCAACAAGGACTTGGTTAAATAACACATTTTAGCACTTTTAAAGGGTCAAGTTGATAAGTGTAAGTTTTACTGACAAAGAAGATATCATAATACATAAATGAAAACACAATAAACTTATTAGTTCACTTCTATGATGTTAAAGTTCTAAAATGTTTGGAGAATACATCAATTTATGAACCAAAACTAAATGATCGTTGATAATAGCTTTTGTGTTTCTTATGATTTTCTTGTCTTTTAAATATATAATTAAGTTATAAGTCGTGCTAAAGTACAAAAAAAAATTGAGTAACAGATTTTAGTCTCAGATTAGTATGTTAATTTTTAGAAGCTTCTTAATTTATTGCCAATGAGTTAAAGTGTAATTTTTCATAATTTTAAAGATATATTCCTATATGAATAATTTTTTGCCGAGTTTTTCTTAGTTTGATAGTTTTGATGATATAGCTTATGATTCTGACATTAAAGGTTTGATCCTTCCCAATTATATATAGTAGATTACAAAATTATTAGGTTGTGAGTCTTAGGTTATAGATTGGACTTTATTGATATAATTGTTAACAAAAATAATTTTTTTGATATATAAAATCATTTTATCGTCATAAACTAATAATGATTATTTTTAAAATAGTAATTATTAATAAACTTCAAGGTTTTTGCTAGCCATTGTCTAGAAATCTAATTAGATTTCTAGTAACTACACTAGATTTCTAGTCATTATATAAGTTTAATGTGTAATCACTAAAAAATGTCAAATTTATTATTTTTCTAAATTTATGTGGCAAGTATTATATACCTCTTCCATTTGTATCATATTTTTTCTGAAACATATGAAAAGCAACTCCATAAAAACAAAACTCAGAAACACATTGAGAATGAAATATATATACTTTCTCATGCTTTTTTTATCACCCAAGCATTTCTTATCAAATATGAGGCAGAAACTCCAACTAGTGCCATATATAAAGGTAGAAAAACATATTAACCTAAGAGAAATATATGGTTTTTTCCAGATTATACTCGTATAATATAGGGTCCATATAATATAATTGATTTCCTATAATCTTTATGTCTTTTCAGACATGTAAACAGTTAATCCAATCAAGCATGACTCTATATGTATCCTTATCCATTGAGCCTTTTTTTTCCCTTCAACTTCATGTTTGATTATCTATTTTATATAAAACAATTTAGAGAACCCCACAAGCAGCCACTTAAATTAATAAACTAATGCCATTTGCATTGTACCGATTCAAACTAACCATATTCTATAGTACAATTGATATTATGATAATGTTCTCAATTTCATTAGTGGTGTATCGTATTTCAACACTTAATCAAATATATTCAAAGGGAATGTCAACTCTCAATAATCTTTATATGAAAAAACTGTGTTTTCGTTTTCTATTCTTATCAATTCTTAAGAACCATTTTTGTATGTGTTTTATAGATCAAAAAGATGGAATTCAACGATCCTTCATTAAGTTCAATTATCCTTTGGTTCGCAGCCGTAACGTCTCTTTTGACAGTCTCCGTCATCTTCACACTTCTCGTTCTTTGTTTGATCAAACGCCGTCGATTTGTTGATGTATCACCGGAGACCGAGGACGGCCACCATCAGAGAAGAGAGCCACCGTGCGAAGGGCTTAGCGCTTCCGTGATCGCTGCCTTTCCCACCTTTTCTTACAAACCGGATAATAATGATCTCGAGAGCAATAATCAAGGGATAGAATGTCCGGTTTGCTTAGGGTTAATCCCTAAGAATGTTGTGATTAAAGTTTTACCAAATTGTAAGCACATGTTTGATGAAGAATGTATTGGTAGATGGCTTGAATCGCACACAACTTGTCCTGTGTGTCGTACACAGGCTGAGCCAATGGCTAGAACTGGTAATAAGGTTTTAGACAATATAGTATAGGTTGATTGGTTTTATATGTCAATTCATATGATGTTTCTTTTTGCTAATTGTAATATTAATTCTCATTGATGTAAAATGTACAAAAATTATATAAGCTTTTGGGTCATACTAATTGAATTTGAGATGCTCGATCAAGAAAGAGAGTCAATTTTTACTTCTCTCCATACAATTTTTTTTTACTTAGAAAGAAGACTAGAACACATTAGTTGTCTTCACAAACTTAGATATATATAATATATGATCACTTTTCATAAGTTTTGATATCAATCGAGTTTGTTATTATTAATCAGAGATTGGCCTTTTATTATGCTCTATCCATCATCATCTACAGTATAAACTGCAATGATGGTCACCTGATAAGCTTTTTTGTTTTTGATAATTATGTTAATATCATTAATATGAAAAAGTTTAGGCAAGTTTCTGCCTACTACATGTAGAATCTTGCTCAAAAACCTTATAGGCTTATACTTTACATATAGTCCACTCTTCAAAAATCTAATCAAATGAATACTATTGTTTTTATTGGATAAAGATCCAATAAAATACTATTGTTGATCCTAGGAGGAATAAAATGATATTGTTAAAGTCAAGACAAAATGCTTATACCGCTTATCCAATCAGAGGGTCTTAAGTGCAAGACGAGTTAATTAAGTCCTTCGTGCTTATTAACGGTTTAAAGCCCGAGATCCAAACTTAAACCTAAAGGACCAATATGAAACCTATGTAGGAGGCGGAATTTCCAAAACACGAAGTAGCAACTCACTCACACATGTGTCACGCGTTTGGTAAGATAAGAAATTCACATGTCGTTTGAAAAACAGATGGAAATTCACTCACAAATTTGTATTTATAATTAGCGTGAAAAATATAATCATTCAGAAGATTTTAGTAGCTCCAAGAGAAACCAATAAGTTACTTATACCATATTAATATTAACAACGGATGGAAAAAAATAAAAATAAATACCATTAACAATATCATACTCCAACGGATCTTACGGATTGTCGGAACGTGCGAAACAACGCCTAAATATCCGATGAATTTGTACACAATATGAGCATTGATATTTTTAAGATTATGAATCTCAATCATTTAAGTTACACAGCGTTCGAACGCTGTCGTTAGAAACATAGGATATCAATGTAATGTTCTGTATAATTGAACCGAATCAGAAAGTCAATGTCAATAATAATATATAATCCTCTTTATAGATTTCTGAATATACTCAGCACGTGATTTACGTTGGATCGTAGGGTCTGGGCCATTAAGAAGCAAGAGGTCAATTTATAAATAATTTGATACAGATGACGTGAATATCTACATGATGCATCATTATTCTGATGTTTACATGTTCAAGAACTTGAAAAGTGAATATTAACACAAAAAAATGATGGTTAAATTAGTTGTGTTTTTTTTTCCTCGTATAGCTGACACAGAAATGTTGTAGGGATCATGTGCCGATTCATTTTCAAAGAAGAAGTAAATATATGCTATACACTTACAACAATACTAGTATTATATATGCGTTATAATGGGGAATCGAATAATATTGATTGTTTTTAAATTTTTTTTTTTATGTTGTTAGATCCGTGTTGATGTTTTAGAATATTCTTTCGAGATGTTGTTTTAAAGGCCTGAAACTCGAACCGAAATTGATCCGAATTAGAAGAACAAAACTTGAAAAAATAATCAAATGGATCTTATATTTATGTACCAAAAAACCGAACACGAATCTGAACCGGAACCAAATCAAAAACTAAATTTTAACTTTTAGATTTTTTTGATTAAGTTTTTTTTTTTAATTTTGAACTTTTATATATAAAAATATTCAAACCCAAACTCTATCTATATCGAACCAAACTCTATCCGAAAAATAAAAATATTTGAATAAGTTTTAAACTAAAATAACTGAAATACCAAATTAGATTAATCGAATCCGACAAAATATCAGAATATGTCCTAAATCTATGTTTCCGGAAAATTGAATTCAAACCCGTATCGGAACCTAATCAATAACCAAATTTTAACCAATATATTTTTTTATTAAATTTTAGCCTTTTCAATTAAATATTGATTAATTTAAAATTTTTAATAAAAATCTATAACAAAACCTACCTTAATCATATTTTTAAAAGTTGTTATAAACCTTAAGTTAATTTTATCTTATAGTTTATAACACATCCATAATGAAAGTGTCTACCGTTTTTAATATATAAGATATATAAGTTGTTGCAAATAGGTTGTTCTAAACTTCTCTTAATCGTCGAGGACGTGTGGCCTAATGGTAATGACTATTTTAGCTTTCCTTAGACACCAAAGTTCGATCCCTCTCCGATGTAAAAAAAAAGAAAAAAAAAAGATTTTAAAATATGAGTTTTGGCTATGGATCGGACCTTTTAGATCCAATTATGAGAGTAAGGTTACAAAAATAAACTTCTCTTAATCAGCCAAGATATAAATATAGTAATAGGTTATTAAAATATAGTAATAGGTTATTAAATATTTTAACAGAAATAAAGAGTAAAAGACAAGACTAAAATTTTGATCACAAGTGGGTTTTATAATCTGTGGCCCGTTTTTGTATAAGGACCATATAAGTTTCCATTTCCAAAATAATAAATATGACCCAAATTTTCCAATTGATTATAACGTCTTCTTATTCTGGCCAGCTTCTTGAATTAAAAATTGTTCTTCTACTTATCATATTTTCATAAAAGGTCCCTTAAAAAGGAAAATTTACTTTAATTATAAGATAGATGTTTCAGTTTTCTTATAGACCCCTTATTTTGGTCGAATTGCCACAAAAAAATGAGTATAAGCTATCTCTCCAAAATTGCATTTGTTTAATGGGGAATGTAGATGATTCACATTTTCTTTGTATAAGTGAAAAATCTCATATATTTGTAAGACATCGTTGAACTTGAAAAATAAGAAGATGAATGTGAAAATCCTTAATAATAACGGAGGTTTCAAGTAATTATAGAGTTCTAACTTCTAATGAAAGCGAAACATGAAAGTGATTAAATAATAATAAAGATGGAGGAAGAATCACAATATTATACAAAGAGGAAATCACGGAAAACGATGTAGATTCTCTATCTCCAGTTGGTTCATTCATATAAGACGAAAGAGAGAGAAAAAGATCTAAAGAAAGCTAAAAACATGGCTGTTTTTTTGAATTTTCTTTAAATTCCCACGACTTTTCTCACTACGCAAGAACTGCCGATTTCGTCTCAGATCTTACTTTCCTTCAATCTCTCTCTCATTTGAATCATCATTTTCATTTCAATTCTTATAATAAAAGAAGTTATTGTTACAAGAGAGAATGTGTAGTAACAACACAAGCAGTGAAAGCTATGGAGACTTACAACAAGATGATTACATTGGTTCTGGTTCTGGTTTGTGTCCGAAGAGACAGAAGAATAACAAAGTTAGACGAAGAGGACCAGGTGTTGCTGAACTTGAGAAGATCCGTCTTCAACAACTTCATAAATCTTCATTTTCTTTTTCTCCTTCATTACCAAACATAGTTGATTATCACTCTCTCTTTGCTCCTCCACAGACCAAGGTGAGTCTCACTTATGATCATTTATTTGAATTTTTCCTCCATACTTTACCTTCCCAGAGAAACTTCTGTCGTCGTCGGTTACACTAATTAAATGTCAAAAATTTAATATATTTTTGTTTTTACTGCATGATTTCTGCAGATGAATCTTCAGAATCCATCTTCGGGAGTAGGAAGATATTATCAATTTATAGAGCCCCCTTCAAACCAAAGATCTTGTATCAATAATGTCTCTCAGTTTATTGAGGAAGAAAATCAAAAGGTCTGTTTTAGTTCTTTCCATAAACTAAAACAATACCAAAAAACGTACCTTTGGGTCTTTCCTAATGTTTTTAAATTTTCTCTTTGATAATGCTTCAATAGATGCTCAATGCGAAGAAAAGGCCATGGTACTTGCTGACAGAAACAACGAAACCTAGTGTTGGACCAACCACATTAACAATCTTAAGGTTTCTTTGTTTTATTTCTTGGTTTCCCTCATTTTCTTAATATACCCACAAAAACCTAGTCTTGATGTTTTATATGTATGTAAAGGGACGGGATACAAAACCGGTCAATGTGTATAAGTCCGCTTCAAGGTACCGGTACAACAATCAGCAACCCCATTACCATTGATTCACCTACCTCTATTCCAAGCTTTCCTCATCATTACCCGAAGTTTATCCCCCTTGGCTTGCAGGTAAATTTAGATATCTTCTTGTTACAATTTTTTGCTTTATATATGTTTTAATCTGATGAAGTTGCTTAGACCGTTTCATAACATCATTTTGGTTAATTTTAGTATGAACAGCAGCAGCAACAACAGCAACAACAAAAAGACTTTGAGAATGAGAAATGGAGAAATAAAAAGCCATTCTATAGCTTCATACCCTCTGATGATCGGAGCAAAAGTGACCAAGAACAACGACCCTGTGACCGATATGAATCAGCCGCTGATCATGAAATCGATCTTAGCCTCAAGTTATAGAGACTTTAGATCTATCTTATATATGTAGCTTTGGATATATCAATTAACTTCCTTGCAGTTGTGTGGTTCATTGACTAGTCAAAACTTGTGAACATGAAGGTTTATTTGGAACACTTGAAAGTATTAGTAAAACCTTTCACTTGAGTGCTATTTAAGACTACTATTTTTGTTGCTAAAATGTAATATGGAGAGCGTTATAAGCTCCGAGAAAGTCATACTTGTCTTATCCAATCTCGTCTTTGTTTTTAACAAATGAAGCTGTTGATCTACAATACAGAAACAGCCAGAGCAAATTGTTTCTTCATATCTTGGTTTGGTTGTCTATGAAAGTGCTTATGAACATCAGATATGAGCTCAAACATCAGCATGGTCAAAGATCTACTTATGGTTAAAGCAAAAAACAGGAATGCAAGTTAAATTGCGGTTCACATAATGCTAGAAACAGAATTTAATCAAAACAAGATGGGTTTTTGAAGCTCTCATCCACAATATGAAAATGGAAAAGGACTTATAAAATTGTTAAACTCTCAGTCTGATTACAGCTAAAAGGTGAGAGCTTTAGCTCAAACCTTGAAGATTATAACTGAGATAAATAAGGACAAGAGAGAAGATATACATAGCAAAGGCCATTACACAGATCCAGAACGGATAAGTGGATCTCAAATAAGCTGGTAAACCAATTGCAAGGCCAACCATCACAACAAGAATAGCTTCTGTAGAGTAGTCCCATTGCAATTCTTTTGTGTATATAATGGCCAATGTTATTGACATTCCCATCAGATTGTTCATTGTAACATCTTTGTAGATCTGCAGAAACCAACAATCAGAAGCTATTTAACTTTGAGTTTCTCTCAATGTAATGTGGTATAAAGTAAGCTAACCTCAGAGAATTTTTCTGATGCGATTTTGGCCTTGTCTTTCTTTCGACAGAAGTGTGCTGATAAAGTGTTCTTTAAGTTTCTAACCAAAGGAATCACTGCAAATACGGAGTAGAATGAAGGAACTCCAGCTGATAAGGACAAGAGACCAATGTTTATCATAAATGGTTTAGCAAGAAACACGACGATTAGCATCCCACCAATGACTTTAGTCACAGCTCTTAAGGTTCTCATGGAGAAAAACTTAGCAACAAGTGTTTGCTTTGGCATTTCCAGCTTTAAAACTCCAACTTCTTCACCCTGCATTTGTGTCTTAACATGCAGAGAATCGGATACTGTTCTATATATGTATGTGTTGTGCGGTCTTGGAGATTCTTGGTTGTCGAATTTGTATTGATTCAGTAGTTTCATTATCCCTTCTTCGAATTCATTCTCGTCTAATTCGCCATTTTTGTCTTTGTCGAATTCTGCAAGTAAAGTGCTAGCAAACTCATTGATGTCACATTTCATTTTTCCAAAGATTCCAAACTCTACGGTTAATTCCTTAAGCTCCGAGATTTGAATCTTCCCATCTTTGTTCTTATCGATTCTATCGAACAAACTACAAAAACAGCAGTAAATTTGCGATATAAGAAAACATAAAACAGAACAAAATCAAACAGTTATTGATTAGTAGAAAACAGAATAGAACCATTTCAAGCTCTCTTTACTTAGTTGTCCATCTCTAATAAGGCTTCGAGGCGAAAAGCTCTGCAAATGCTTATGAACTTCCGACATAAGCTCAAATTTGGCGTGATCTAAGCTCTTCTTTTGGTCTGCCGTATCAAAATACTGCAAATTTCCACAAAACAATTTCAATTCAAAGAAAAATGAGCTCATAGCAAGATAAAAAGGCGTAAACAGAGAGCTCATACCGAGTAAACAAAGTAGATAACAGTTGAAGAACAGGTGATTATGAGTGTGACCAACATTATGACGTTATTCCAAGATTGTGCATCAAGTAAATCAGGCAATGTCACCAAGAGAAATGGAAGTAGAGTCAGGAGCATAATCCCTGCAGCTTTCTTGTTCTTAGGATCTGCATCTACGCTTGCGTCTGCAGAGACAGAAACAGTAGAAATCAAACAGACTTCCCACAAAAGAGAAGAGAAGGAATCTGCAATCTTCTTAACATACCAACTACACTTTTCAGTATCTTCATCCTGTAAAATCCCCTTCTTGGATTCTTCGTATCCTATATATTTACAAAACATAAATCACAGAAATGAGAAATTGTTATTAATCTTTTATGCTAAGAGATTGGAACAAAATAATCTTTTCTTACAGAGGTTGTTCTTTTAATGGATCCTCTTCGGACTGACGGGTCTGAATTAGGACCGGTCAAACCAAAGACAACACAAGCTCCCCATTGCATTGTCAATGCAAAAATTGTATGTCCTATAGTAACACCAACGTTGTTACCAACAATCGCTAGAGCACCCTCATGGGTCGCTGCTAGTCCAGGTGCTAAGATCATAAATCAAAAAGTATGTTAAGATTGTCATAATAAGAATGTTCAACTGATTTCTTTGTTTGGAAAGATCCTTACTTATCATAAGGGCAATTCTTGGGAACATTGTAAGGAGAGGGAAGACAATACCGCCATAGAAACCGACCTCGAAGATTACAAAGAGTTTTGATCTTCCTTCAGACAAGAAATAGTCACCGATGATCAAGAGACATCCAAAGGAGAAAATTTGGAAGACATAACCGCCAATGTTGTCTGCACATGGAAGAAACCCATAGACATGAAGGCAAGCTGCTTTGGAGACGTTTTTTGGAGCATCAAGAGTGAGAAACTTGTAATCCAAGGCATCATGGATGCCGTCAGAGATCAAGAGCGAATCATTCAGCGGGACAGGACTCAGAACACGAGAGCTCACACCAGAGATGATAAGAGATAGAGAAAGAAAGAGGAAGAGAGTTAGTGGGAAATGTGAGTGAGTTGGTCTCCTCTTGAATGAAAATGTATGCATGTGAGCAGCTTTACAGTGAAATCAGAAAGATTAAAAAAAAAAAAAACACCTCTTAGGGTTTTAGTGAGTGACTGAGGTTGAAGAGAGATCTACAACTACATACACTAGATCAATTTCAAAAATGGCCACTATTCATACTATTGATAATGTTTGGTTGTTTATATAATCGAGATCTACAAACATTAGAATAATATATTTTACGTAGCCCTATTGTGTACTTAATAAATTACTGTTTTTATAGAACAAATACATAAACTATCTTATACGCTTTATTTACTAATGTTTAGTACTTTTTACTTATATGTATATGTATTGTAAGATATGCAAATAAATAATCAAGTCTTATTCCAAAAAGATATCACTGCTCATTAAAATAAAATACTTAAAGAACATTTAGTGAAAAATTTACCAAAATGTAATTCGTTTCCGTGCTTTTTATTCTTCTTCTTTTTTAGCCATGGAACCAAAATGTAAGATAAACCCCAATAAATTTCATTCTAATGAAATATTTACTCTTAGAAAAAGAAAAGAACATTTAGCGGTATATGTGATATCACTGTGCCCATGGTCTGTGCCATTGTTGCTGCCACCAAAATTTAAACAAGCATATAACATATAATTAAATATAGATACATTTGATTTCAAGTGACAATTCTCCATCCATGTGATTCATCTCTTCCATGCACCAAATGGCCAATATATATCACGTGAGTTTGAATATTTTGTATTATCACATTATACATATATATACATATATATATATATATTTATATAAAGTATTTGAAAGGCTTCAAAGATAATGTTTTACTCATTTTACATGTTTAATAGAGAAATAATATTCAAACAATTACAATCGATTTTTTTTTACAAAATAAAAACAATAGGATGACAATCTTTTTTATATAAAGAATGGTTTCTCAAAGTTAGTAATTAACATGATTTTTCACATGTCAAATCCAACGATCATAAAATTTTTGGTGATATATTTAAAACAATTAAAAAAAGAGAAGATAATCATAATTATATCACAAAATATTTATATATATTTGAAATCATATGATAGGAAGGAATTGAATCTTATTATATAAAGAAAGGTTTCTCAAAGTTAGTATTTAACATGATTCTTCCACGTGTCAAATCCAACAATCATAAATTTTAATTTCGGTGATATATGTTTAAAAGATTTAAAAAAAAGAATATCATAACTATGATACAAAATATTTATATCTATTTGAAATCATATTTTGTGAAGGAACTGAATCCTAACATAAAAAGAAATAGTAAATAATTAATTATATTATAATCTAAAAATAAGAATATTGTTAATATTCTAAAAGAAAACAAAATTCAATAAAATAATTACAAATATCTTACTTATAAAATAAATATTATATATAGATATAATTATCTATATAAAGATTAGTCAGCACTCAACATGTAATATCTAATTATATAAAGTAAGGTTTTCCAAAGTTACTAATTAATTGGATTCTTCCACGTATCAAATCTAACGATCATAAAAATTTTGATGATATATTTAAAAAAATTTAAAATAAATCTTATTATATAAAGAATGGTTACTTGCACATCGGACAAGAATGTCTGCTTTATGATTCAAAAAATCGATAATACAATAAAGACCAAAATTTGAAAATAAACTTTTCAAGCGCAAGAAAACCCGTGCATCGTACGAGTCCTTATCTAGTTACTATAAAAAATTCAGGATTTCTGTTCGGCACCCATTTCCAAATCATGCAAGGAGAGCTTTCTAATTTCTTTAATTATTTATTAAGAATACTCCAAAAAAAAAAAGATCTTAATTTCGTTTTCTTTTTCACAAGAATTTCATCAAGTTATCATATCTTGCTATCTTGCTATTTCCAGCCTAAGGTTTAAATCGCCATTGTGGAATTTTTCGACATTGACAATTCGTATTTATAAACATGTTAACTCCCCTAGTTATTGGCTGGTGGGTTATTCTTAATATAAATAAATTTAACATGTATATTTAACAGTTGTCATGCACGAGGATTAACTGGTTATTGCTCTCTGCTTGACATATTTTATTATTTGTGTTGCTAAACACGATGTGACTTATGCATCGAAACCTTGAGAATCGGAGCTGAACTAATTTGACTCCATCTGTTCTAAATTTAAATACTATTGTGCACTTCATTCAAGTTCCAATATTATCAAATCTACGTAAGCTTAGATTGCAAGTTGTTATTATAGATTACATTAAAATATTTATTAATAAGATATACTAAGATACTCCTGCCAGATCAACTTGCACACTGGCATACGCGATTAAATAAAAGATATGTGCATGTTTTGCAAGGGGGTCAGTAGTTTCGGCCAATAAGATTCAGATTTTTGACTGAAATTGGTTAAAAACCAGGTGTGCTCAAAAGAATCTTATCTTGTAATAATTTTCTAAATCATAACAATGATAATATTAAGTTTCTATACAACAATGGTTAATTTATTGGAGAAACAGATTTGATGAAGTGGTAAAATACCTATTTCTCTAGAGATGGATCCTAGATCATCGCATAGTTCCGTATCATAGAATTTGAAGGTTGGATTATATATGGATCAGATTTGTCATATAATGATAAATCAGTTACATATCTCCACAAAACATGTAAAATTTTTTGAACTTAAGAAAATGATACATATACAATTAACAATGAGTACAAAGACAAGCTTGCAAACATACCACACAACCGAACAGAACAATTGAAAATTTTTAGAACTACTTAAGTAAAACGACGAAATTAGACTCGAAACGTTCACTCACACAATTTCACACCTGAAAGTGAAACTTAGTTCTTGTCTGGAAACTGAAAACGGAGATAGACAAAGAGAAGAGACATGACGTAGATAAAAAGGGCCAATAGACACATCCAGAACGGGTAAATCGATCTCATATAGATTGGTAAGCCCATAATGAGGCCAACGATCACAACAATAAGAGCTTCTATGGAGTGATTCCATGTCAAGCCTCGTGTGTATACAATAGCCAATACGATCGACATTCCCATTAGGTTGTTCATTGTAACATCTTCATAAATCTGTGGAAACGAATAAAAATGCACTTTCAATTATCATAACGAACTGTCCAAGTAATGAGTTGTGATAGTGCTAAACTAACCCCAGAGAAGGTAATAGATGAGATTCTTTTCTTGTCTTTGGAACGACAGAAGCGTGTAGATAGAGTGTTCTTTAAGTTTCTAGCCAATGGGATCATGGCGAAGATGATGTAGAAAGATGGAATTCCTGCTGATACTGACAAGAGCTCGATGTTCGCCATAAACGGCTTTGCAAGAAACAGGACAATTAGGATCCCTGTAATGACTTGAATTGCAGCTACTAACGTTCTCATAGAGAGCATTTTTTCAGCAAGTGTTAGCTTTGGAAATTCCAGCTTAAGAACTCCAACCTCCTTCTGCAACACATCATGATTTCATAACCATTGCAGTTTCTGAAACTAGAGATTCATCCAAAAATGTCATTTCTGTTACAGTGAGGTATGATATTGACTTACAATTTGATTCTCTCCTTGATCATCTATGCTATCCACGTTGAAGTTGTAATTTTCGATCAATTCCGTGATCTTTTTCTCGAATTCCTCCTCGTTTAATTCAACGTCATTGTCTCCATCAAAAACTTTAGGAGAGGTTTCAAGGAGCTCATTGATATCACATTTTATCCTCCCAAAGTTCCAAAACTTTATGGTTAAGTCTCTTAGCTCAGATATTTGTATCTTACCATCTTTGTTCGTATCAGTTATCTCGAACAAACTAACGATTTAAGCAACGAGTTACGATGTAAGAAAGCTGAAATGAAATAAATCATTGCTTAATATGGTACAGACAGAACACAACCTTTTCAAGCTCTCTTTGCTTAGAATTCCATCTTTGATAAGGGAATTTGGGGAATATCTCTCTAAGTGCTCACGAACTTCTGACATGTGTTCAAACCTTGCGTGATCTAAGCTCTTCTCTTGGTTAGTCCTATCTCTATACTGCAATGTTCCAAAAAACATGTCACCTTTGTGAACTTTAAAGTGTAATTTAGACAATAAAACAAAACCAAAAGACTTTTCAAAGGGCTCATACCGAGTAAATAAAGTAGACAACAGTTGAAACAACAGAGATTATCAGTGTGAACAAAACAATGAAGCGACTCCAAGAAGGTGAATCAACTATGGCCGAAAAGGTCACCATAAGAAAGGGAGCTAAACTCAACAGCATAATCCCTGAAGCTTTCTTGTTATTTGTATCCGCTACTACGCTTGCTTCTACACAGAGATTAACCACCAGTTATAGTAAAAAATGCTCAAAGCGGAGAAACAAGGAACCTAAGCTTACCAACAAAGCCTTTCAGTCTCATTTCTCTTTGGATCACTTCATCCTACATGACAAACACCTTTTAATGGTAGCAATCAATCATGAATATACTTCTAGTGTTTTCAATAAAACCAATAGATTCCCGACTAAACAATAAGAAGATCTTACAGTACTGTTTGTTCTTCTTACTGAGTGGTCCAAACTCGGGCCAGTGATACTAAACACAAAACAAGCTCCCCATTGAACTGTGAGAGAAAATACAGTGTACCCCACAGTAACTCCAACGTTGTCGCCTATAAAGGAATCCGCAAAGTTGCTGCTCAAAGATAGTCCAGTTGCTGAAATCAAAACCCAATAAAAAAGAATAAACGTTTTAAAGTCCAGTATATGTTTCACTTGATTTCTTAGTAGGAAGGATCATTACTTATCATGAGGGCAATTCTTGGGAACATTGTAAGGAGAGGGAAGATGATACCGCCATAGATACCGACCTCGAAAATTAGAAAGAGTTTTGATCTCCCTTCAGACAAGAAATAGTCACCTAATATCAAAAGACACCCAAAGGAGAAAACTTGAAAGGCATAACCTCCAGTATTGTCTGCACATGGAAGAAACCCGTAGACATGAAGGCAAGCTGCCTTGGAGAAATTATTTGGAGCATCAAGAGTGAGAAACTTGTTATCAGAAACGTCACGGATGCCATCAGAGATCAAAATCGAGTTGTTTAGAGGGATAGGACTCAGGACACGAGAGCTCACACCAGAGATGATCAAAGACAGAGAAAGAAAGTATAAGAAGAGAGTAAGATTGAGACCTGCCATGAAAGCAAACTCGGAGATTTAATGGGTTTTGGTCGGATGATCTTCCTCTATATGTCTATACAAGCACACTTATAAAGACACTCGTTTAAGGCTAAATGGTGTACGATAAAGAATAATTGGATCATGTTCACAACGTCAACGGCATAATTGCGGTTGGTGAGTCATTTTATAATATAACATAGCTTTCTAGTGACTCACTTTTGGTGAACATAGCTTTCTAGTGATTCACTTTTGGTACGATTCAAAAACGTGTTCTTTTATAATCTATGTATGTATCCAAAAGCATTGACCATTCATTTGGACAGGAAGACAATCTGCTTACTTTGGATCAAATGACACTCAAAAGAAGACCTGGAACATGAGCCATTGCTGACTCCATAAATGCCATGGAAGTAGTCATGGGGTGCAGTAAACATGCAATGAATCTCTCATCTTTAGCTGAGGACTAAAAGTATCATCTGATTAAGATTGTTAGTGCTCAAATTTTGTTCACTTGACGAAAAAGTAAAATAAACGAGATACTAATTTAAATTGCTCTATCCATCGGGGATAGAAAAAACACTAGCAGGATCTATTCTGATGTGAGAAGTCCCCAAACTCTACCAGTACAAATACAAGGGATGAAAACAAACAGAAACAGATACTGGAATCCTCTCATGGAAAAGCTTATGAAATTACCAACGGCCTCTTCCTTGTCCTCTTCCCCGACCACCTCCACGTCTTCCCCAACTTCGGTTTCCGCCTCTACCACCACCGTGCGATGATATTCCTTCAAAGGCTTTGTTTACAAGCTGGCTTTGTATACCACCTGAACCACGTCCCTTCTTCGCTGCAACATTGTTACCACTTCCATTGTTATTAGCAGGCCGCTTTCCTCTGTAGTTTGTTGCAAAGGTAAAACAAATTACAAACGGATTTAAGACAACAGAAAGATTGCGGATTGAGTTGACTGCAACAAACCCTATTGTTGTTGTTGATGCTGCCAAGGGCTTTGCCGCTTCTTTCCAAGAGAGGTTGATATTAGTATCACCAATAAAAGCAGGCACTTTTGCATGCAACGGCTGTTCATATCAAACATTTCCCCAAGTTCAATATATATCATCAAAACTTACAGGCTTCCACCAAAACGAATGAAAAAGACTGAAAAGACATCTTGGGATATTCACCTTTGTCATCGCTAATATGTTATTACAGGTCCTAAGTCCAGTTGTAGTATTCTGCTTCTTTGTTTTCTGAAAATAATCAATACCAGACAGGTGTATTAGTCCTGAAAGCCAGTAGCATTGGGAAATAAGAAGAGTTACAGGCTAATATACTTACAACACTTGCCTTCTCTTCATCTGTCTTAGCAGCTGACATGGCTTTGTTGTGCTCATTCATTCCCTGAGTTAATTTCTTCATTGTTGCCTTGGTTAGATCCTCAACAACGGTCAATCTGCAACAAAAGTTGGCAAATTACAATTAAAAAAAAACTTTATGATAAAAAATAATGAGAACTCTCCTACTTCTTATCCTACATTTCTAAAGTTTTTGTTTACTCCAAACAGTCAGTCCCACATCTTTGATACTTTTATTTACTTGGTGTAGCTAACACAACAATTTTCTACCAAAAATATAAGATCTACTAATCAAACACTACCTCTCAGTGAAGTCCTTGTTCAACTCCGAAAAGTCTTCCCCCAGTCTGTCTGATGGCTGGCCCGTTACTATCTTGTACCCACACAAGCTGTTCGTAGCATTTGGAACCTATATATGTTCAACGTAATCAAATAAGTTAAACAAAGAACAAAAAATAGAGATCGGGTAAATCGTAAATAAGATCATTGGCAACCTTGTGGGCAAGGTGATGAAACGCATACAACAAGCACTCCACGTATGTGAAGTTCATTTCCTCTCCAGTCTTTCTAGCAGGCATGTATATCTAACAACAAAGGATGCAACATTCTTCATAAGTCAACTACATAATTTTCTTTTCATTATTTTACATTTAGAATGTGGGGTTGCAGTACGATATACTACAATAGATTAACTATAAAAATAAGTAAGAACAGTCACAAAATATATCGAAGGAATCATAATATACTTGCTCACAAAAGAGGCACCTTTAAAAGCTGAACGATTGAAGGAAGCATCTGCCTCGCCTCTTGAGCTGTTGTGTACGGTGATATATCGGCAAGAGCTTTAAGCAAATCAAGTTTCCTCTCTTCTGGGAGCTAGTAAAAAAAAAGTGGTATTATGTTATGGTCGCCAAGAAAGCTCCTCTATTGGAGTAATACAGATATTTACATGCAAGATGGCAAACGAGAAACAGTCAGAAGTACCTACACATGTGAATGAAATAAAAGTTCCCAGAAATTAGGATCAATTCATGCCCTTAGTGTCCTAAACTATTCTTGATTATGAGTGAGAGTAGATAGAAAACGCCAAAAAGAGTACACAGGGATCGTGTGCTGATACAAATACATTACAACACAAATACTAATTAACTGGGAAATGAATTCCAAGATACCTTGTCAAAAACAGGCATGATATGTTTGTTCAAATAGTTGAGAAACCTGCTGCTTGGAGCACCTCTCTGATCAAAAGAGGACGAAGTTAGAAATATAACCTGAAAACTCATGGTATACACTCTATCCAGCAACTAATAGCACCATTTTTGAGTTCATACCGCAAAAAAAGGAAGAGCCAACTGCAGACATGATATGAACCTGTCGATATGGTCAGTATCTGAAACCTGAGAAAACAATTTTTCAATCAGAAGTAAGACCACAGCACAAGGATATTTCATCTTAATTTGGCTTTCAGAACCTTATAATCCCAACCATTATGCTCATCCTAGGGGAATTACAAAAAAAAAATCTGAAAAATGCAACATAATCAATTTTTGATGTTATACAGCAAACTCACATCAAATTGTGCGTTCAAATCTGCCTGTCCTTCGATAATTTCCACAAGTTCTTGCATTCTTTCTTGAGGAGCTTTTCCTCCAAATATACTCAAACTTGTCAGAAAATCCATAAACATTTTGAATTCTCCTCCAGTTACATCTTCTAGGCTCTGGTAAAATCCAAATAATGTCAGGATTAGTGACAAATAAGAACAAGGCAGATGGAAAAAAATAAAGTGAACTGCACAAGTTCAAGATTTATGGTCATACCTGTTTGATTAAATCTGTTATATGCCTTTCCAATTCCTCTTGAGGTTTTAAGAGTTCCCCTTTAAGAGGAAACACCTACATAGAATATATGCCAAGTAATTAAAACTTCTCTAAGGATAGTCATTTCTCATACAATGTAGCCCACCTGAACCCTATAACTTTCTATTATATCATTGCCAAAAATAGAAAGAAACATGACTAGATATGCAATATATATCAGCACCAGCACCCTATCTAGTTTATTGAACAGAGGATTTTGCACCTTCTCTTAGAAAATGAATCTAGATAATACAGTAACACAAAATGCAAGTCTACTTTCGAGGTCTATATCCACTAGAGAAAAATTCCGTTAGGTCTAAGCGAGTGGAAAAATGAGATACGAAAATCAAAAGAATTAAGTCACGAAATGTTGTTCTGAGAACCTTGAGAAAAGCAACAACGTAGAGAAAACTCTGACCTTATCTCTGATGAAATTCAAGACCTTTTCACGAATTTGATCATCAGTAGTTGGAGTAACCCCAGCATGCGTAAACAATGCAGTTGAAGACACTATAGTAAAGAAAGGTAACAATTAGCAAAACGCTTGTGACAATAACTAAAACATATTGTAAAGCTACGATATTTTAGCACACTGTAACCCATAGCACGTATTTACTCACTTTAACCTATGCCTGATTCACTGAGTACACTAAAGAGTAGCCAATTATCTACCATGAGAATGAAATCACAACCAACTTTCCCATCATACTTCATAGTTTTTTTTTATAAGAATCAGTAACTTGTCATGGTAGCTTCATAATTCTAAAGAATAACTGTAAATAAATTTGACTACCTTTTGGATCCTGTCGTAACAATGACATCAGAGCCTTATGCACAGCATCACGCTCCACAGATTCCTCTTCAAATCATGTTGACTCCAAGTCAGATGAGAAGACGCAAAAAGGTACATAAAGGTTCAGTAACCAAAAAGTATCAAGAGTTACCAGTATTTAGGAGTTGCACAAGAACATCAACAATCTTAGATATAATGTCCGGTGTATCCTTGCAGAAAAGTGGGAGACCTCTGATGGCTTGAACCCGTACCTACACATTTAACGAAACACATGTTTAACTGAACGCAAAGTACAGTTCAACACAACAACAAATAATGAAAATTGTGCATAAATATGTATTCTATGGAAAATCAAAAGTACTAAACCACGCTTCATCTCAAGTACGTCAACAACTAATATTTAGCGTGAATCCAGCAACAACCTAGCTTTAACTTTAAGCACTACAAACAAATATAGGTTTGGAAGTAATACTCGTCTGTAATAAGCAACGATACATACCCCAAGATCTCCATCATCAATGCAGTCCATATGCGCATCAAAAGCATCAGTGGAGAGACTAGGGAAGAACTTGAAGTAACGTGGAATTAGCTGCGACGCAAGCTGCTTTGCCTTCATACTCGTCTTGGACATCTTGATAATGCCCTCATAATCCTCAACATTCTACAGACGAGAGGTGATTTTTAAAATAGAATGTAAAGTTGGAACAAAGCAAACGAAGACCCAAAATTTGGGAAAAACTAAGCAGATATCTATTTCCACAATCCACACGAATCCAAATCGAAACTCATTTCAAACACAGAAACAATTGTTAAACAATAAATAAGGATACGAAACAGGGAATGCTCGATTTCCAATTAAAACCCTAGTTGAAAAAAATTGAAGCGAACCTGAGACTTATCCTTGGAGGCATTGAGACGCTCACTGAACTCGTAGAGCTTCTCAATTTGCTGAACTTCTTCGGACTGGTGCTCTGACATTATAGAGGAAGCTGAAGAGCGAGAAAAAACCGAAGCAGATGAGTTTATACACAGTTGAATTGAGGAAAACAGAAGCTATACAGATGCAATCACGTCTCCGTAACACATAATAAGTAAAAAAAGGCGGGAGAAAGATGAAGAAGATACGACCGTACATGGGGTTTTGGAAGAAGACTGTTGAGATAGTTTCGGAGTGTATTGTTTCTCACGACTCACGACTCACGACCTTCCTTAGCTTGAAGAAGAACATTTATTACTGTGTTCAACATTGGCCCAAACTCATAAAACGATGTCGTTTCAATATATTTGAAACTTAAAAAGGCCACCCCAATTTATCATTCTTATAAATTCACCCCGGATGTTAATTCTGGACTAACAAAACCAATCGACTAACTTATTCTGGACATCAGTTTTTCGTTTCGACAAAGGAAATTTAGTGCCTCTTTTATTGAATAATTGTTTATGTAAGAGCAAAATGCTCGAATCTGATATTGAACAAGATTCAACCAAAACTAGTTTGGTCATGGAATAGTCTTATTACCACCATATAAAGCAATTCTAATACAAGGTGTTATCATGACATTAAGAATCACAGAACAGGCATATCCAAAGCTTGCAACACATCCTTGAACTCAAAGTCATGAGTATGTTTATTGAACCGCTCCACGAGCTTGTACCGAGTGTCGTTCAAGTAAAACGACTGAGCTGTCTCCATGATCCATTTCGCCTCCTCATCAGTGATTTTGCTTGTGAACACAACATCGCCTCTGATAAATACCAAGTCCTTTGTCTCTGAAAGCTCAGTGTAGAAGGTGCTTGTCAGGTAAGGAGCCGCTTGAGTTCCTCTTGCTTTGTAGTCTTCCAGACCAGTGAAAATCATGTGAGGCGCTTGAACTGCCATTTACATAAGATCGCAATCCAGTGAGCTCTTAGATATCATAACCGTTCACATAAACGTCCTGACTAACTGTTAATATAGTCTTGTTAAGATCAGTGGTTTGCTAGTTTTTGTCCTGACTAATTGCTAATATCACTAATTCAATTGAAGTCTCATAAAAGCTAACACAAACCTTGAGCAAACATTGTAATGTAACCTTTTCCTCTCCACAATGGAATGACGAAGTATCGACTGCAATTCCAACAACGAGTAGAAGAAGATCGAATCAAGTTCCAAAACCAAGCAAGAAGAAAAATAATTTGTATTAACAAGAACAAGGGTAATGATGTTATAACCACTCGGATGCTCGTTGCTCCAACAATCGATAAAGTTTAGCTTTCATCGTTATCCCAATGTGACCTCGTCCCAAGTGAAACTGACGAATGGTAAAATGTAGTAAGATCCAGCGAAATCTAATTGAAAGACACATAGTAATGAAGAAAAAAAACGAAAGAAGATATCCAGGAGCAGAGAAGGGTTTTAGATTACATCGTCCCAGATCGAAGTGAGTTCCTCCGGAGATTTAGTCTTGGCTCTTTCCAAATCCATGATGGAATTCAATGGTTTTGGTTGCAACGGTGTAAACCCAGATGCGAACCTCGAATTTCTGACTGAACCAAGCGAAGCCCATTTGATGTGATTTCCCGGTAAAGCTTCAGAGAGCTTACTTCCGGCATCTCGTTGCCAAGGAGATGTGTAAATTTGTCTAGATGAGATACTGGAAAAGTAAGACGAGGAAGAAGATGAAGAGGCCTTAGTTGTAGCGAGACTCGAAATAGAACTGAGGATTCTTCTCATCTTCATGGTAAGAATACAGTGAAATTCGAAAAAACTATTCCAATATAACAAGTTCTCAGGAAATCTCAGAGGAATTTTGTCGAACACATTGTACGATAATCCAATGTCTGAAATCCCAGTTACTCGTAAGTCGTTACAATTTTTTTGGAACCCTAACCGCCGGACCAAACTGGCCGGTCCAATCGGAAATTGTGTAATTAGCCAACCGGCCGGACCGGATTTTATTAAATTTCTCTGGACCAGAAATAATGGGCCAGTCTGTGTCCATATATTCGATTACTACACCTGAGACTTGACTTTAAAACAAAACCAATTGATTAGAACTTGAATTTCACAGAGTTGTCTTGTATTATATAATACTACTAGCTTCAACAACAAAATAGAAAAAAATGATCCAATCACAAAGTGTTTTTGCTGTTTTGTATGTTAAGGATCCAATCACAATGTTGTTTAGTCAAAGCAGAATCTTTGCCACAATGTTTTGTTTCATTCGCCCGTGAGTGCTTGGGATCTTCTCTGTATAACATGGTCATGTGATTCTATCAATCTCTAGTCTCTCTACAATTATAGACCTTAGTAAACTTACATATTGACTTTTTTTTCTTCAAGTAATATGGGTGATTTTCAAAAAGCAGTAGCTTAATTATTGATTAGAAACAAATACTAGGATTATTGATTACACATTAACACATTAACACATTATTAATTATGTAAAAATTGTGCTACATTCACAGGGAACACACATTATTACGCAATCCACTCAAGAAATCTACAAAGTTTTCTTTCTCGCAAAATATCTATAAAGTTCTTTATCAAAAAAAAGAAAAGAAAAAAATCTATAAAGTTAAATAAGTCATAATGGCTTCCACAATATTTAGTAAATTCCCAATTTTTGAGTAGTACTATTATACCGTTTTTCCCCAAACAAAAATTATATCTGTTCCATAATCAGCTATGTTTGTCATTCATATGACCTTTGACTTAGAGCTTTTTATGTGTCGTTATCAAAACAGTACAAAAACTGTAAACTATTTATTAGTTTGTCCAGACTCTCGCAGTAACTCAGCAAAACCCCACCACCATGCATGTCCTATCTCTCTCTTTATCCTCAATATTCTTTTTCCTCTGCCTCACATCAACCATTCCCATTTTTCCGGCGAAATCCAAAACCTCTCCGTCTCCGGCTCTCCACCGCCGAGAGCTTTCCGCCGATTACTACTCCAAAAAATGTCCTCAGCTTGAAAATCTCATCGGTTCCATTACTTCTCAGCGGTTCAAAGAAGTTCCCATCTCAGCTCCAGCCACCATTCGCCTCTTCTTCCACGACTGCTTCGTTGAGGTCAAATTCTAACCTAAAAATTATATCTAGCCTTCTTTTTTTCTTACGATAGCACATGGTTTACCGCAAAATTTTAGCATTACTAACTAGCATGGTCCAATTTTAATATACCATCACAATATACAGTATTAATTATTGGACAAAACTTTCATCGGTTCGGTTTCTAAGGTAGCGCATCTTAGCAAATAAAAGTCAATATTCTGCGCTATTTAGCAACTAACTGAACAGAACAATTTTTGTCTGCATACTCCATGTAGACATATCTCATGCATATACAAACTAATAATTGATAAGTATTATAATTAAGTTGGAATTTAAATTTGGAAGGGTTGTGATGGATCGATATTGATAGAAACAAAGAAAGGAAGCAAAACTTTAGCAGAAAAAGAAGCAGAGGAGAATAAGGAACTAAGAGAAGAAGGATTCGAAGGTATCATCAAGGCAAAAGCATTGGTCGAATCTCATTGCCCTTCTCGTGTCTCTTGCTCTGATATTCTCGCCATCGCCGCTAGAGATTTTATCCACTTGGTAAATCCCAACTTCAATCCTCATAAGTGAGCAGTATTTGAATCTACGTGTCATTGTCTCATTGGCTATTTATATTTTAAATAGGCAGGTGGGCCCTACTATCAAGTAAAAAAAGGAAGATGGGACGGTAAAAGATCAACGGCCGCGAACGTCCCTCAAAACATACCTCGATCAAACTTCACCGTTGATCAACTCATCAAGCTCTTTGCGTCCAAAGGACTAACCGTAGAGGATCTCGTTGTTCTTTCTGGATCCCACACCATCGGCTTTGCCCACTGTAAAAATTTCGTTGCTCGTCTTTACAACTTCAAAGGCACAAAACGACCCGACCCGACTCTCGACCCTAGATTACTAAAGGAGCTCCGAATGTCATGCCCTTATAGCGGCGGAAGCTCCGGTGTATCTCTTCCCCTAGATACGGCAACACCGTTTGTGTTCGACAATGGCTATTTTAAAGGACTAGGAGCCAACATGGGTGTTCTCGGGTCGGACCAAGCCTTGTTTGTTGACCCAAGGACGAAGCCCATTGCACTTGAGATGGCTAATGATAAGCAGAAATTTCTCAAGGCATTTGCAAACGCTATGGATAAGATGGGTTCCATTGGTGTCAAGAGAGGGAGAAAGCACGGGGAGATACGAACAGATTGTCGAGTCTTTTTATAATTTTGTTTTTATTGTGTTTGTTCATTTATATTATTGTTTTGTTTTGTGTGCTTGTTTCTTGATCGTGATGTGTTCTGTGTCCGGTCCCCTTTGTTAGAATGTTCTTCATTGTTTTGTTCATATATAGTACTTATAAAGTACTTTTCGAAAGCATCTCTAATACCCTGATTTAAATAATTACTGAATATATATGTTATTGGCACGAACACTAGAACTCAAAAAGTGTTTACATGAATAGGTTCACAACCACATGACATCAAAAAGATCTGTTTAGAAGTATTTAAGCCAGAGTTGGAGTTTATGAGTCTGTCAAATGCTGCTACCTAGCTGGTTGATTTAATCAAATTAACAAATATCTTTTTTGTTACTTTCTGATCAAGCAGAGATATAAATGTGTTACTCTTAGATCACTTTCTTGTTGCAATCACAATACAAGACGATTAGACTATAATTTCAAACCCACCGCCTCCAAAAGAAAAGAATTTCAAAACACTTTACAACTTTATCGTCACATATTTCATAATCTTCACATTCACTCTCCAAGTAAAGTGTGAGTAATTCTCTTTTTTTTTCCTTTGGACTTCCAACAATGTAATATACATGCAAGTGTGTAAAGTTTTTTCACATGGAAAGAGCTGCATAGAGAAGTTGGTTCCAAGTATCCGGCAAGCCAGGAAGGCACCAGTGACTGCAATCTGTTCCTCCATCGCCTCCATATGTAGATGGATGAGCATCTTTTCTCAGTTGAGACAGAGTTGTGATGTCCAGTAAGTAAACAGGTGTTCTCATTGAGCTCAACACTCGAGACACAATGTTTGCTTCAGGAAGTGAACCACCTGGGTACGTTGAGCCGGTCAATGGCTGCATCTGCCCGTTGCAAGTCTTTTTAGGCTCGTTCCATTCTCTTCCCCTAATGGTCACCCAAAGAAACAAAATATAATAATATTACCAGAAGAATCATAGTTTTAACCTCATATACGTATATATTCGTGTAATGCACTTACATGTAGTGAGTGGGAGAAATGCCTTGGAAGAAAACTCGGGTTTGCGAAATATCGACATTTTGATCAACCCATTGACCCCAAGTGATGAGTCCTTTATTGAAAGCATCAAGACGGTCCATGTCTGTCTTCAATGTAGATCCATCTCTTATAAAATCCCACCTGAGTAAAACAACAACATTAGAAGAATACAAGGTGAGTTTGGTTAAGTAAGCATGTCTTAATCCCAATTAAGTTTAACATGTCTGGTACAGACCCTTGGGATTGTGGTCCTTTGTGAAGCCACCAGTGCCAGGAATTGAAGACGAGAACGTCCATGTTTTTCCAAGCATCAGCACCATCTTCAATGGCTCCAAGGTTAAGCACGCGCCCTATACTTTCTTTGGAGATGTCCACTAAGTATGGTGTTCGGTATAGATATAATGTGACGTCATATTCCTGTTTAATTTTCATAATGTTTAAAAGATTGAAAATAGTATCTACTTTGCTGCATACTATAAGATTCTACAACGAAAGCACACGTTACAAAATTTAAACTTTAATTTCAGATAGTTTTAAGGATACTAAATCAGTAATTTTCTCAATAAAAACCTTTAGGGAGATTCAGAAAAATGAAGAAAACAAGTTGGTGTGATTTGTTAGTTGTTATGAGCTGTCAGGTTTCTTATTTCCTTTATCTGCTATGGTCTCTTCTTTTTGTTTCTTCCTTATTTTTATATTGCTATATATATATATATTTTAAATAATGATTATTTGATTTCTATAACAATTCAAACAAATATAAGAGAGATATTGCCAAAAACCTAAGTCAAAGCTTGAAACAAAAAAAACTGATGTATGGTGGAGAATAAAATTAGTGAAGGTCCACAACGACTGACAGTGGCACATATGTTTCATAGTTGATCTATTTGTTTTTTTCCTTGGTGGCTAATTATTTCATAAACATATTTGATATTATGCTCTTATATAACAAGTGTAGAAGCTGAAAATATCTTTTTATATCTTATTTACTATATACTATGATATAGAATTCTTTTTACATTTGGCAGCGAAATCATGATACCTTGGATGTCAAGCATTTTCAGAACACAACTTTACATTGAAAAACGAAACCAAAATTCGACAAGGCTTCCTTTTAAAAATAGCCCGTGACCAACTCGATTCTAGATAATGACAAGACGTCCTCGTGAAATTGAATAATTTAGATTTTGGTTTTATCTAAAGACACAAAGCTTTAGAATATAATAATAAAAGAGAGAAAGAGAGACCTGGAAAGTAAGAGAAGAGAGTGGGGTACGCTTGAGAAAAGTGGCTTTGATGTTTGGAACCGACGAATGTATCATACATCCTAACGATTCCCACATGTTTAAACTCAGTGAGTCACCAACGAACATCACTCGTTTCCCTCTATATCTCTTTAGAAATGCTGCTCCATCGAACCTTCATTTACATTTCATAAAACCATCATTATCATCATCATCATCTCATGTGCTTATGTATATAGTTAAATGTATGTGTTGATGTTATGTACCTTGGGATGGTGCATGAATCAGGCTGCCAAGAGTACTTAAGGAACTGAGTATCTGGTCGACCAAATTTGAGACAGTCAAACTCACCGTCGATGAAAGGACACGTGGTTGAATCGTATAAAGGGTAAGAAGCATCGGAAACCCATCTCCCTTGGAATAAGTTACAACCACTCGTCTGCTTCTTCCCTCTCAACATTGCTTTTCCTCCTCCTTCTCCCGCCGTTCTGTTGCGGTGGCTCACATGCCGTCTTTTGTCGGACGCCAAAGCCTGGTTGGCTCCGGACAAAACTGTGAGTATGAGAAGTGAAAGAAGGAAATGAGAGATGAGTTTGAAACCCATCTTTTCAAAAGAAAAAGATTGTGTGTGTGTGTTTTGTCTTGAAGAATTTTTGTTGTAGATTCAGGTTTATATACGCACGTATATACTTATGTATATACATACATATAAAAAGTAGTGTGAAGAGATTCTTGGGTGCAGATTTGGTTTTATATTTTTATTTTATTTTTATGCAAATTACAGAGTCTTGGCTTTATATGGTTTCAACTTAAAATAACAAAAAAAATCAATCGATTTATAAGGAAATTAACAAATATTTAAGCTGTTAACTCGGTTACGAATTATTGTTTAGCTACATTATGAACGAATTATTTTACTACTACCCAACTTTAAAGTTGTAAAAACCGGTTATCTATTGAATTGTGCCTACAAGAATTGGGTATTAGTAATGTCTCTTGTTGTCCTTATGTTGGTACTTGGTAATACATATGTATACCGGTTTGTGTGGGCTTTTTATGATACGTTTAAAACCGGCTTTTTGTGCGTTGACAATGAGTAACAAACTCTACGTTTTTTTCCGTCGTAACAAACTCATTTAGTTACTATTGCAATTGTATTTCATTGTTTATAAAATTGTTTTTGTTCCTTCGGCTTCAGTTTACTTGATATTTTATAATTTCAAATTCCAAAATTATTATCTTTTTAGTGTTTTTGACCATTTGAATTCTGCAAATTGATTAGATTATTTTGGAATTTGTGATAAAACATGTTTTATTTAGATAAAATAATTTAATGATTTCTTATATTATGTAAAAAAACCTAAAAGATCAAATATAGTGAAATTGAAGGAGTATTATTTTTAATTCCATTTTTGGATTTACTTTTTCTTACATTGTCAATTTCTAAGAATGTATTTAATTAATTGATTAAATATTTAGTCATCCGTACAAGAGTTTGACTTCAAAAAATTGCATAACAAAAAAATCAATTTGTATTTATAAGTTAATGACTCATATAAATGTATGTTAGAATATGATCATTACACATTGGAAAGGTTTATGATTTTTAAATAATATATAAGTATTTCGTAATCCTTAATCTTTAAGCTAATTTTAATGAGTTAGGCTGATAATCCACATCCACGATGTATGACTTTTTAATGGAACCATAAAATTTTACACACCAAAAAAAAAAAAACATTAAAGAATGTTTCCCCTAGAATAGTTTTAGTCAAATGAGATATATGCTAAAATACACATTAAAATTTCATATCACTACAACGGCAACGAATAGTTACAAAATCAGCAAAAAAATATGAGGCATTCTAACAGAAAAACAAGCTAAAGTATAGGTAAGAAACAAATTGGTGGCCTGAACATAAGCAATAAAATATTCCATATACCACGCTACTTGTGTTGCAATGGTTTCGTGGCATAAAAAGTGGCGATTATTAATAAGTTATATACGATTACAAAACGTTAAAGAGTAAACTATATAATAGTACAAGCTAATTAAGGGGAAAAAAACCCCCAAAAAAAAGGGAAAAATCCTTTTTTTTTTTTTTTTTTGTAAATACTTCATTTTGACTAAATTTGGCTACAAAAAATATTCGACTATTTTCCGTAGTCAAATAATTTTTAAACTTTGCGGTGGCTTGATTAATTTGAACTAAAGTCAACCGAATCCGATAAGTCGAAGATTCCTTTTAATTTCTTGACTTTTTCCTCATTGGGAATTCATAATGCCCTCGATAAAGAAGAGTGATGACATGTTTTCCTAAGACTTAAACGAATTGTTTCAACAAAAAAAAAGGAAAAGAAAGTAATTAAAGGATTTGTAGACCTTCTTGTGGGGGTGTGCAGCTTTAGTGACCTGTAACGTCGTCGACAATGCCCATCAAGGCACTAATTAATGATAGAGATCATGATAAATAAATAAAGATCTTATGTGTTTATCTATAGTAGTGATTAATTATTTCTACACCTTTTTTTTTCTTTTTTTTTATGTGATTATCTATAGCAGTGATTTTAGGTCCGATTTATAGTCTAAAATCTATTTTTAAAATTTATTTTTTAAAACTACCATAATGCAGCAGATAGAAATAAAACTATAGTACCAAATCATTAGCTGGATCATCCTGAAAACAACTCTATGTTATATCCACACCTTTAAAATCACATTTGTTCTATATATAATACTATAATACTTAATAATTATCAACAGCAGGAAAAAAAAACTTTATGTTGAAGTCATAAAAATGATCATGGTGTATATTCGTGGGGTTCCCGTGAATGAATCGAAGGTGTTAGTGGGACATTCTATTCTAAACTTGTCACGGGAGACATCTTAAATCATTGTCCATCAATCTCACATGCTTCTACGCCAACTAGTCTTTTCTTTCTTTATATTATTTTGAAAATAAAATTAATTTTGTAACATCTGGACAGCATTATATAGGTAACATTGGCTACAAATCAATCGTTTGTGTTTTGTTGATTAGTGTTTATATAATACCGAGTGTGATTTAGGAATATTTTCACAGAAGTACTCACATGTAAGGGAAGAAATTTATGTTACGTTTTCTTTGATTTCTACATTATGGATGATTAAACTCAACCACTAAAAGCTATATACCAAACACAAATGACCAAAATTTTAATTAAGTTTTGACTTGTAATTGACGTAATGGAAAGGAAATTTTGATGTTATTGAGATGAAATTCAATATTTGGACGAGGGTGCAACAGGACGTCGACGGTGTTTCACCATCGAGAATTTTATCGATTTTATAAAGTTTATTTTGATAATGTATGAGTTTTAAATTCAAAACCAAATAGTAACAAGTGGATTAATTATAGATTAGAATGATTTTAATTTTCAATGTGTGGGCTACTAATCAGAATATTATAACATTTTTTATTTTTTCGTAGTTAAATGTTGGTTTGTGTTTTCCATAACTTTGATACTAAGAGAGATTTATTGGACATTTAGTTTAGAAATCTACGTAAGATTTATAAATATATGTAGAATTATTTGATTTTAAAGTCATACAAAGTGGATTTTGTAAATTCAACTTCAAATAACAAGTACTGAATAACAATATAAGTTTTTGTATTGTAAAGAAAAATTTACAATTAAATACACTATTAAATCCACTCAAACCCATAAAAATCAAATACTCAATTCGTTTCATAGTATATGATATTTAAGGTAGATACACGATAATTAAGAAAACTTATGAAATTATTTAAACTAACCCTTTATTTTATTAATGTTGTAGTTAATATGAACAAGTAATAGAGGTAAATAAGGAAAATAAGTGAAATTTTTGTATTGACAACCTAAAATATAATATATATTGAAACAGAAAAAAAAAAACTAAAACATCATTTATTTTGAAATAGAGAGAATACATACTCAAATCCCTAATATTGAATAAAAAGTGATTAATTTTAGTTAAGATTTATAAATAATTTAACTAATAACACATTATTTCTAATAAGATTTGAAAATTAATGCTTAAATACCATATGTTTGCAAAGATTTGTAAATCCATTAAAATATCACATTGAATAAAATATTTTCCAGATTTCTAAACTAATTAACAAACAGTTATAGTTAAATAAAGGACAACATACATTTAGACAATCTTTAAAAGTGTATTCACTACAATTAATTTGAGCTATTGTGACTATAAATATTAGTAATAATTTGTGATATTTTATATGTAATTATTTTACGAATTTTATTTGTTACGAATCATTGTGACTCTGTTCCATAATGATTTGTGACAAAATTGCTATTAGATTTATTCCTCATAACGATAGTTTAACGTTTTGTTATTAATATGCATTTGTGACATTTGTATTGTAATTATTTACAAATCGTCACAACTTTGTAACAATATCTTTATATTGTGATGAAATATATGTTACAACTTTGTAGCACTATCTTTATATTGTGACGAAATATATGTTATCATAACGAAATATTACGTATCAATACATTTTTTTTATTGTTTAAAACATTGAATATAAAAAAAATAAGGAAAGAAAAAGAAGCTCAGATGCGCATAATATCTTCTGGCTATTGGAAGAACGTGATGAACCAATAGGTCATTGTTGTTGTCTTTGTCACATATCCTACATTTTGTTGTCTAATTATTCATATTATCTTTTGCTGTAATGCATATGCAATCATACATTTTTCAACAAAACGAAAAATCTATTTTAAATAATTTTCTTCTGATAGGCGGTGTTTGAAACAATATGAATTATTATCATTCCTATCCAAATATTGAAAATAAAAATAATCACAAATAGTTAAAGTATATATATCCATTTATATTTTCTATAAATAAATGCATGTCTTGTAAGTTACATTAACGCCATGGACGACGTACTACACAGAACAATACAAAAACACGATACAAATATGTGGCTCAAATAATGCGATGTGGTTTAAACCACACCTTAGCCAAAATTTAATAATTACGGAACTATATAATATACTATCTCTTTGATATAGTTTTTACTTTTTAGTCAATGTATAAGACATATAATGGAAAATTACTTAAGCAACCGGGTAAAAAGCATATTGAGCTATACCACACATGCCTTGAGGCCAAGCCACGTCTCTTCGGATCCTAATATAACCTTTTTCCCCCCAAGTTTCACCCCAAGAGTTCTTAGCTAACCAGTACTTGGTCCCGTCCTGACTCGTTCCATATCCAACGAACGTAACCGCGTGATTTGAGGTGGTTCCACAATTTGGCGGATCGTATACTCCTCCTGAGTAATGCATAAATCCATCACCATCAGCGTCCATAGAGACAGAGACAGGTTGCCTTGATACGGCTTCGAGCAAGGCTTGCTCGTTGTTGCTAGGGACGGATTGGAATCCACTGATTCGTGCAGCGGGTCTTGCGTTGGACCGACATCTCTCGTCTGATCCTAGGTAAGAGTAGTCGTTCTCCGAAGCGATGCCTCGGTTCTGGATTATATAGTTAAAAGCATCCGACATTATCCCACCGTTACAACCTCGGTCGTACACTCTGTCGCAGTCTAGAAGCTGTTGTTCGGACAAAGATACAAGATTCCGGCCGGCGATCTTACTCACACCTTCGACTGCTGCCACAGCCGAAAACGCCCAGCAACATCCTGTACATATTGAGATTTGATAAGAATCGACGCAAATTATAGTGAACAAATCATCACTAAATCACTAAATCTCTATAACCCTAGAACTTATAACTTGGACATCAAGTTTATTATTTGCGCCCATTTTCAGCTTTGAACTGCATGTTCTATTCATCTTACATGTTAAATTATTTTGTTTATTTCTCAAGAAACAAGGAAAAATATATATAGTAATCAAATAATCACTCAATACTACTTTTTAGCCACTATAACCCTATAACTTGGATATCAAGCATTACCGCATTGGCCTTGGTATTTGACAGGAGTGACAGCTCCTTCAGCTCTCCAGTCCTTGCTCTCGGCTACTATCTCACTGACATTCCAAGACCTAGAAGAAAACGTTTGGTCAACCATCTTAGATGAGGAAGTTCCAGTTAGGCCCTTAAGTCCGGTGTGTGTTGCTAAGAACTCTTCTTTGGTCCAATCCGCGAATTCATTGACACCAAGCTTGTAGCTTGTACTCTCTTTTTTGTTGAAGTCCTCAATGAACTTCAAGTTCTTCTTGAACACATTGCGTCTCATCTGTTTCTCGAGGTCATCTCGGTAAACGCGAGAAAATTTAGCCATCCATTGCTCATGTTTATCAACAATCGACAGGGTGTTGAAGGTAATAGTACGAGACGTAGCTAGAGAGATTCCCAAACTTGTGAAAAGAATGGTCAAAACCATGACCAAGACCATGATTGATGCCATTTTGGTTTTTCGAAACTGGAAAGAACTATGTTTTGCTCCTGGCTTTTGAGTGATCGTATTGTGTTGTGATATTGAAGAAGTAGAATATAAGGTAGAGTATTTATAGATTTAGGAGAGAACAATGAGATCCAATCGTATGTTGCAAATGCAAGTTGCCTTGAATCCAATTGGGGGTGATGTTGATACGCTGCATTACTTGCGCCGTGATCTTTGGAAAGGAAAAAATAAAGAACACTTCCTCATCTGTATTTTTTTAGTTTATAATTTGTTGTTTTGATATATTTGGTTCACTTTAGAAATGCCATATGTTCTTTCAGTTTCTAAATGAATTGCGGGAATCTTAAATCCCCACTTGGAGTTCTAGCATTTGCTTGTACCCTGAGCAAATTCCACAAAACACTGGATTTTGTTTCCAAAAAAGTCAAGTAGAGAGACATAAATATAAAACCATAAAACTAAGATTAATGTATGATAAATAAATTTATTTAAAATTCATGTGTATTTTCTTTCTACTACAAGATTGTAGACTTGTTCTATATCTCTTTTAATCTAAACTAAAAGAGCTACACAAAATTTAAACGGTCGTGTTTTCATTTTTATCATCGTTGGAACACGATTTTGGTCTATTTTTATTTTATTAACAGTTAGATCGAAAAACTCAATCATAACTCGACAAATCCTAACTCAAATCCCATTTCTATGAATTTCCAAATTTGTTTAGGATCCTTGTAGTATATTTTTCTTTCTTTCTTGTTTAAGAAAAATAGAATAATTTATGTAAGGATGAAAGTAGTAGACTTTTTTTTTTTCTTTTGACGTGTGCTTTACATATTTTTGTAATAAATTCAGTTAGAAAGTGGATTTGTTTTGTCATATCCGCAACGAGTGACTAAAAACAAAGTGTCTTAGAGAATACATATTTTATATTTGCAACTACAGAATGGAGAAGCAATGAAGCATGGGCTCGAAATGGATGCGTCATCTTCATCCTACAACTTTTATTCTTTGGTTTATATATTTATTTAATCCTCTCTACTTGAATTTATATGAGTCATGTATTGAAACGACAACAAATTATTGCATATAAGCTAACAATAATCAAATTTGGAAAAAAAAAAAAAACTGGCAATCACTTTATGTTATAATTTGAATAGATAAAAGAACAAAAATATGCAGTTTCAAAAAAACAAAACACACACACACAAAAGTATGTAAACGTTAAATAATTGTAAAAATATCGATTTAACAGTGCACTTACCAAAAAGATTAAACTGAACACTCAATTTTGGTTATTACTGATTAAACCATGAATTTGTAGTTGATTTTCATTAAACTCTAAACTTTAAGTTGATCGAGCCAAATTACCCTGATGTTAAATGACATAACGGAAGTGATTAAAGCCGTTAAAATTTGTGACTTAACGGTGTTTTTAATTTTTAAGTGAAAAAAAAGAAATAGAAAAAGTAAAAAGAAAAAAACTTTCTTCATCGTCTATTTCCTTGCTCAATCTGACTTTTTCTTCTCAGTTCTCAATCTTTTCTAACTCCATCCTTTTAACTCTTTTATGTGTATTGATTTCTGAGTCTAAACTTTATTTCATGATTTGCATTGAAATCTATACCAAAGATTTGAAAATCCCCAATTTCAAACTCTAGTTCACTAAATTTCAGTTTCTCTTCTTTTTGATTTCATGATATCGACTTTGTCTTTTTGTTCATCGTATTCAACGGAAGCAGAGGAGTATTCTTCACAACGGTTTAAATTAAAAGTGACAATGTTTGATTAAGTAATCCACAAACATTATCATCATCATCATCATTCAGGAGTAACAATTGAAAAGATTTGGAGATAAGAGATTCGGGGATTAAAAAAATATTATTTGATTGAAAGAACAATTGCATAGAAGACATTTCCAGAATAAACAACACTCTGATTTAGTAAATTAGGATTTGGAATTGAGAAACTTTTGTTTTTGAAGATGAGACGAAGAACAACATTGTTGTTTATTTCTTTTTAACCAAAATGCACAGTGTTACTTAACAGAGATTGATTAACGGATCTAATCAGAGTTAGTGATTTATGTTTAAAAATTTAGCATCAGGGTAAATTGGCTCGGTCAATGCAATTTGCAGAATTTAATTAGAAGTCAACTATAAATTTATGGTTAAATCAATAACTACGATAGTTCAATGTTCAATTTCACCATTTTGGTAAGTTCTGTGTTAAATCGACATTTTTCTCGTTAAGGGATTCTAATATCGTAAGTAACTAATAATTTCCATTGAATAACAAACATTTTGATACACAAATGTTATCTTAAATTTTGAGATTTTATAAATTATACACAAGGATTTGAACAAAAAAATAAAGGAAAAAATGTCGATTTAACACGAAACTGACCAAAAGGGTCAAATTGAACACGGAACTTTGGTTATGATCGATTAATTAACGTATTTATAGTTGAATTTTAATTAAACCCTCAACTTTAAGTTGACTAAGCCAATTAAACCCGACTGAAATCTCAAATCAATATTATCTCTGAAATCGAAAGCTAAGTCAATTTTGGAAGTTCGATTAAGTTCTTATCTTCCTTATGGAGAACTTCTAAACTTGATTTTCTCTTTTCTTTCAAGAATGAGCTCAAATTCATCGGTTTGAAGTATTGAAGAAAAAATTTTATACTGATGAATTTGAGCTCACTCTTGAAAGAAAAGAGAAAATCAATCTTAGGAGTTCTCCATAAGGAAGATAAGAAATTAATCAAACTTCCAAAATTGTTTTGGCTTTCGATTTCATAGACAATTTTGATTAGAAAATTTTGTCGGGTTCAATTGGCTTAGTCATCTTAAAGTTGAGAGTTTAACTAAAGTCAACTATAAATACATTGTTTAATCAATAATATCCGGAGTTCCGTGTTCAATTTGACCATTTGGTAAGTTCGTTGTTAAATTGACATTTTTCCCAACAATAAAATAAATAATAAATAAATAAATTATACACAAGGATTACCATCTACTGAACTAGAGAATTTACATATCTTTGCTATGAATTTACATATCTTTGTTACAAATTCCATAGAAATAAAGGGTGGTATTCATGTATTAAATTTATAACAAAGATATGAAAATTCTTCATCCCTTTCTTCTTTGGTCCATCATCAACCATATTCAATTTGCAAACAATCATTGTGGATTCATCTAAACCAAAAGATAGCACATGTTCTCTCTTGAGAAAAGATACTCTCTACCAATGGATTCAATTTCATTTTCACTTTAAGTTGTAGAATAAAATGAAAAGACAGAATCAAGATTCATGTTTCAAATCAAACTCCTTGCATGCTCCAATCACTAATGGCTCTATTCTTTCCAAGTATTTCAGTTAACTCTATTAGAAATAAGAAAGATCTAGAGAAGAAAGTGAAGTTTCTATTAATGAAATTCTGTTACAGAAAGAATGAATGAAAAATCAAGAGAAAGAGATAACTCTCGATGACTTAACAAACTCTAATTACAACATTCTTATAAACTGAGAGTTAATCTAGCCTTGGATGATAACTGGTTTCAGGAATAAGTAAACCAAGAAATCAATTGAGCTAAACCAATTTATATGTTTAATATCACCTCTCAGGATGTCAACTATATAGATTTAAGCGACATCTTGTCTATAAGTTCATGAAAGTGACCCAGTCCTAGAGGTTTGGTAAAGACATATGCTAGCTGATATACCGTCTTCACATGGAGAGGTTTTATAAGACCATTTTGAACCTTTTCTGTGACAATGTGGCAGTCCAATTTTAGATGTTTAGTTCTTTTGTGAAAAACTGAGTTCTTTGAAATATGTATTGCAGCTGTAGAGTCGCAGAAAAAAGCTATAGATTTTGTTTGAGGAATCTGTAATTTTGCAAGTAGATTTACCAACCATTGTAATTCTTTCACACCAAAACCAATAGCTCTATATTCTTACTCAGCTGAAGATAATGCCACTGTATCCTGCTTCTTAGATTTCCATGAAATGAGAGAGTTACCAAGAAACATACAACACCCTGATGTGGATCTCCTAGTGTCCTTGCAAGATGCCCAATCTGCATCAGTAAAGGCTTGTAAATAGAAACATCTGGGAGAGGTCGTTCATCATTATCATTTACTAGCTTAATACTAGGTTCCATCGGAATGCTAAAGGGTTTACATGCTTGCAATCTTTTTTCTGCTAGCAGTTCAAGTATATATCTCCTTTGATATATTGAAATTCCAGCTTTAGATCTAGCTATTTCAAGTCCAAGAAAGTACCTCAACGGACCTAGATCACATAATTTGAAGCACTTATGCAAAGCTATCTTTAGTTCTTCCACGAGATCATTAGTGTTTGCTATGATGATAATATCATCAACATAAACCAATACAACGCTGTATTTTCCTTCAATGTTGCAGGTGAAAAGAGTATAATCCGTGTGAGATTTAGTAAAACCAAGGCTGAGCAATGAATCACTGAACTTGAGGAACCACTACCTCGATGCTTGCTTTGATCCATAAATGGATTTTTTAAGTTTGCAGACTGGATTTGTGGGAAGAGGCTAACCATCGGCAGGTGTATAGCCAGGAGGCAGCTGCATGTAGATTTCTTCATCCAATTCACCATTGAGGAAGGCATTGGATATCTGAAGCTAAGTGAGACTCCATTCTTTTGATGCAGCCACATCAAGTAAAGTCTTCACTATAGTCATCTTTGCCACTAGAGAGAATGTGTCTACAAAATCAACCCTCTTTGGCTGCGTGTATCCTTTTGCAACGAGTCTCGCTTTATATCTTTCTAATGTATCCTCAGATGGTTCCCATTTGCACCCTATGGCTCGTTTATTGGAAGGCAGAGAAAATACTGTCCATGTTCCTAAATCTTCAAGAGCTTTCAATTCCTCATTCATAGCTGCTAGCCACTCATCGAACTTCTTGGCTTGAGCAAAAGTCGTTGGTTCTCCTAATGCCATCACAGAGCATATATAGTTGTTGTACTCTCCTTAGACAAATGATCATAAGTGAGATAAGCTGCAAGTGGATAAGGAACATTAGTTTCTATAACATTGCAATAATAATCCACAAGATGACTAGGAAGCTTCGATTGGCGTTTAGAATGAGAAGGAATTATAAAAGAAGGAAAGTCTTCTATTTGATTGGAATCCATGATTCTGGATGATGATGCTTCAGTGTTTGTTGGCTTTGGAATAGCTTGAATATTTGTTTCAGTCCCATCTGCATCAAATGATGAAGAAATACTATCTTTATCTGATCTAGAGCTCACATAATCTGTACCAAAGAAAGAAGAGTAATCATTAGTCAAATTTGTTTCTGCTTTATAAGGGAATATGTCCTCATAAAATACAACATTTTGAGAAATACGAATGGTATTAGTCTCTAAATCTATCACTTTATATCCCTTATATCCGATTGGATAGCCAAGGCAAACACAAGGTTTCGATCTTGGTAGAAACTTGTGTCGGTTTCTGGTGGAAGTGGAGTTATAACAAAGACAGCCAAAAGCTTTGAGATCTTTGTATTCAAGTTGTTTCCCTGTCAAAGTTTCATAAGGAGATTTTTTATTAAGTAATGGAGTGGGTAACATGTTAATAAGAAAAACAGAAGTTAGTATGCAGTCACCCCATTGTTCAAGAGGTAAATTACTCTGAAAAAGGAGAAAGTGAGCAATGTTTATGATATGTTGATGCTTCAGTTCAACTACGAAGTTTTGCTCAAGAGTTTCAGGGCAAGAGTGATAAGCTCGAATACCTTTTGAACGGAACAACACATCAAAACAAAGCTCTGGAGCATTATCAGATCTAACTCCTTTAACCTTAGCTCCATACTGAGTTTCTATCATAGTTATAAAATCTGGGAAAAATGTGAAGAACATCATTCTTAGCTTTCATGAGATAAACCCAAGTAACCCTGCTAAAATTATCTACAATGGTCAAGAAATATCTGAAACCATCGATGGTTTCCACAGAGAAAGGACCCCAAATGTCTATATGAAGCAAATCAAAAGCCTTGTCACACATGTTATTGTTGAAAGTGAAAGGTAAACACTTCTGTTTGGAGACAAGACAAATATCACAGTGAAAATAACTTTTATTACATTGATGCAAACCAACAATATCAGTAATAGCACTAGTCTTAGAAAGAGAAGGATGGCCTAATCTTTGGTGCCAAAGTCTGGAATCAACAATGGAATTTATAGAAAAAGAACTAGGAAACAAACTATTTAAAAATGTGGATCTGTCCAAGAGATAGAGATTGTCTATTTGTTCAGCTTGTCTAGTCATCAATCCCTTAGTAAGATTCTGTATAAGACAAGAATTTTCATCAAATATTAGTCGACATTTTAGGTCTCTAGTGAGTTAACTGACTCCTATTAAATTAAGCCTAAAATCTGGAATGAATAAGACATTGTTGAGATGTAAATGATCATTCAACTTGATGCTACCAATTCCAGCAATGGTAATCGATATTCATGTAAGAAGAGTGACATACCTATATGACAACATAGACAATTTATCAAAAAGAGACTTTTATGGACAACATGGTGTGTAGCACCACTATCAACAATCCATGAAGAAGAAGACAAGACACTACATGTGGCCCTTAAAGCTCCTACAAAATTTAATGTAGAAGAAGTAAAAGCCATACCGGGGAGAGCTGTGATTGTTCCTTTTTTTGTTGATGTTTCAGGATTTGAAGTTGAAGGAGCAACATTCATCTGAGAGTTCAAAAACGCAATGACACCTCAATTTGATCTTGAGACAGAGTCTTAAGCTGGTTTTGAATGTCCACTGGTGCAGATTTTTGATCTTCAAGAGAAAACTGAGAAACAGCAGCTTTTGTGGAGTGATTCTTCTACTTATGCTTGAAGTTTGGTGCATACCCATGTATCTTGTAGCACTTATCAATAAAGTGCCTGTTGTAACCACAATGTGTGCAAACTGGTCTATGAGATTTCACATTAGCATTTGTGGCATTCACTGCAGGTTAAGAAGTATGAGTACTCGTGATCTGAAAGGCAGAAGACTATGTCATAGGAAGAATATTTTGCTGACTGTAGTCTTGATCCAGAAGGTTGTAAACACTTGAGAGATATGGAATATGCTTCTTCATGATGATTTGAGTCCTCACTGCATTGTAAGAATCATTCAATCCTAATAAGAACTTTACAACACGAGCATTCTCAGTCTTTTCAACCATTGCTTTACAACAGGTACAAGTTTTGCAGGTCTTGACGCAATCAGTGGATTCTAAATCATCCCAAAGAGTTTTCAGACGAGTATAATAAGATGAAAAATCCATAGTTCCCTGATTAAACGACCAAATCTGTTGAGACAATTGATAAGCACGAGGTAGATTAGTCACATGAAAACAAACTTGCATATCCTTCCAAATGTCTGATGCATCTTGAAACCTGAGGATACTACCATATATCTCTTTGTTAACGGAATTGAGAATCCATGATTTTACCATGCTATTGCTTCGTGACCAAATACGATAATGGGGGTGAGATTCTTCAGGCCTAGGTAAAGAACCATCAACAAAGCTTGTCTTGATCTTAGCATCAAGAAAGATAGTTATAGTAATGCTCCATGTATTATAATTTGTACCGTCTATAATTTTTAAGACAAAAGTAGCCCCTGGATTGTCACCATTGCTCAGAAAGTAAGGAGAAAACTGTAGGCCTTCAAAATCCAGAGATTCTTGATGAATAGTCTTGCTCTGTTGAGATGCCATTAGCGTTTAGCTTGCTTCTGCAACAGGAATTGTAACAACATTTTGATTGCCAACAATTGGAGTTTGATTTTCTTCAGAGCCTACATATTTGCTGGAACGAACATAAACTTAACACGGCCTGAGGAAGAAGTCTTGTAACTCTTCTTTTTTTTTTTTTATGAGATTCAACATTATCGATTACAGATTTTATAGAAAAGAATAAAAAAAATTCAAGAATAAGAGACGAAAGATGAAATCCAATGGATTGACCGGAGAAGAATCGAAGAACATTGTCGGATTGACCAATGATCAGAGAAATTAGAAGATTAATCGGTGGAATAAACCAAGAATCAACAAACAAAAAGGATTCAACAAGAACTCTTTAGATCTTCGTGATTTCGCGAATCGTAGAGAAACGGAAGTGGATCGAGAGAAAGTCATGATGTGCTTTCTCTACTCTGATACCATATTAGAAACAAGAGAGATCTGGAGAAGAAACTAAAATTTTCATCGATGAAATTCCGTTACAGAAAGAATAAGTGAAAAACCGAGAAAGAGAGATAACTCTCGATGACTTAGCAAACTCTAATTACAGCGTTCTTATGAACTAAGAGTTAATCTAGCCTTAGATGATAACCCGTTTTAGGAATAAGTAAACCGAGAAATCAATTGAGCTAAACCGATTTATATATTTAATAATCTCAAAGTTATTCTTCCATCACATGTATCATAAATACTATATATCGACTGTTAATTGTTCAATGGTTTTGCTCTTCGAACAAACACTCTGCTTTCGCCTTTTGGTTCTTGTTCCAACAAACAATATGAATAATCATTGACCATTTGATAACCTTTTATATCAATCCACCAAATGATCAAATTAATCAGTAACAAAATTTCATACGAAAAAGATCTGGCCTTGGTAATTACAATGTAGTATCTACTCCAACTCGGCCAATGTGTTTATTAGTGAGCTTGGGTTAAACAAGATACCGTGTTTGGGATCACCAACAGCCTCCACAAATCTCTGCAACAGAGCAGAAGCAAATTAAGTGTGTTTTGTGCACATAAATCTGGAAACAAGTGACTGAGAGAGATACTAACAACATCACTGATTCCTTGTTCAGACAATTTTTTGAGATCTACAGCTATTTCTCCATCTTTCGGAACCAAGAGAGTGTTAATGTAATATCCAGGCTGCACAAGAAAATGAATTTCTTTGATCTCTAAATACGTCTGACAAAGAAGACATCAAGAGAGAGTAGATTTGGCAGAAGTACTCACCGGATTCTTGAGCCGAATATTAGGATCTCCATGAGTTCTGTTAAGAGCGTCGGTAATAGCAGTCACAAAACAGGAAGCAGTGAAGCCGCTTGTTTCTCGGTCTTGGCTACCGTTTAACAGAAGTACCTTGACCGAGAGAAAAAATCAGAATGAATTTGTCAAAATGAGTATTCTTGACGAGCTTCAGCATACCTTGCGACATGACCTAGAAGAGATAATCTCCCCAACGCCAAGCAGAACCTGAGGAACAGAAGAAGATTACAGTTACTGCATTTTCAGTGTAAACACACCATTGTGGCACATAATTTTTTGCTACTTCTTACCAGTGATGGGCAAATGGAAGTGAATAGAGATCCCATAGCGTAAATGATACAGTCCACGCTTTTTAACTGCTCCAGGACTGTTGGATTAACTGGTGGGAAGACCTAATCATTGGACATGACATGTTTGCAATGTCAACTACACTGAGGAAAACAAAGAAATGAAGTAGAAAGCTATAAAGATAAGAGTTTCTTTAATCGAACCAGAAAGACTAGAGATAACAATGCAGAAAATCAAAAAAAAACAAAATCTTATAGATATAATATAGAGTCGTTAACCTCATGAAGAAGATTATTGCCTTCACTTGACATGTAAAAAACTTTCTTTATCTTCGATGGAAGAGCGGAAGACGAACAATGTTTCTACTAGAAACATAGAAAGCCAATGTAAGAAAGTAAATTCTAAATGTTGCAAAATCTACATTTTTATTAATACAAGTATACATAGTAAACTTACTCGTGATGTTAAACATAGTAAACATAGAAATTCAACGTAAGATGTTAAAATACAATACCTTGTTAACAGTTTGTGTAGTTCCATTGGTTGGGTGAGATATTTCGTTCTGTCCGCGTATTATTGTCCCATCCTAACAACAATGTCACAAACAGTAAGTCTTATATCACATTTCCACATGAACCTTGCAAGCCAATTCATGTTTAAACCAAAATGTCGGCCAGTGAATCAGCAGTTAAGATCTATGTATAGAAAGAAATACTTTTTTGTCCTGCAAAGTGAAATGTGACTGCTACACTGACATTAGATACATTACCAAAATAGCTTCTCGAGCTCAAATAGGGATCAAGCTTTACCTGTAATTCACATCCTAGTGTAAGCCTATCATTGGTCGATATCACTGGGAGGACCAAACTGTCACAAGGAATCTCTGAAACACGTGAAAATAGAAAAATCGCAGCATCTAAAGACTGAAAAAATATCCTTGCTCCTGCAAAGAAGAAATTCCCAATGCTACGAGAAGGACGCAATCAAAAGTATATTACTAAACAGCCGAACCAAAAGATATACACTTGAAAGTCAAAGACATTATCTTCAATACCTCCCATTACTGAAGCAAAATCTCTCACTAGGTCGTCTAAGAATCTGTGTCGTAAGAAACATGTCATGTAAGCAATGACAGAATAAAAGGGTAAAGTAAATCTACAGAACAAGAAGTTGGAATTTGAAACCAACAAAAACGTGTCTATCCGTACCAGTTAACCTTACCTCATTCTGAAAATATATTAAGAAAGCGCGGATTGTTTCACTGTACGGTCTTGATACACCATCCCACAGAGAATGATCACCTTCCACAATATCGTACCTGTCAAATTTCTAAATGTCTATGATACAGTATCATCCACCATTGTAACAAGTAAGAGCCTACAAACTAAAGAAGGAAATGATGAAAAAAAATGAGAAATGCCTTGGAAAATGAAGACTAACAACAAAAGAGGTACACTTGAACAATGAAAATTTTGGAGTATGCAGGACTTGACTGTTTATATCAATTCCAGTTTTCTACATCTGTCTTAACTAAATTCTATATGTGTGCTATTTTACAGTGTGGAATAGAAAAAGAGGCTCGGTTGTAGCATGAGCTCAAAGCCAAGGCATCAAATGCGTAGCTTATAGAGTAGACTACACTATGTGCATAAAGAAAACAGAGTCGTTGGATAAATCACCAATCTTTCTTGGCCTTTATTGCATCCATAGATAAGCGATGGCCAAGCAACCGCCTGACAGCAAGTGCCTCTGAAGTACTTTCATCAGACAACCTTAAACACCTCGAACGTATATCACCAACCGCTGGCCCGCCTAGAGCAACGCAGACACATAACATTATCTTTAAGCAGTGAGTTTGTATTACACAATTTAAGAAGCTAAAATATATAATCTTGGTGTTGGACCATTGAACTTACCAAGAACACGAACTATCTCAGCTGTACTTCCTCCATCATCAGACACAGGAAGAACATGAGCCACTCGGGTTGTTAACTTCTTCAACTCTTCCACGACACCGTTAAATCCAGTGCCACCTTCATCGCAACAAATATAACGTTTATTGAATAGCACAAAACAATACACTCGTTCAGAGCAAAAAGAGTTACTTGTAAGGCACTAATTTAATCTGGAAGACATTTGATTGACCCAATAAACATATGATTCAATTATCATCTCAAGAACGCTGCTTCAAGTGGCCCTCCAAATATTTCGATCGACATCAAATTAGCGTCAGATTCTCTGTAATTTGTCAAAATCTAAGCCAAATGGACGATCTTTCCACTCGAAAATCACAACTCTAGGGAGACCCACAAAGGCAGGAAGGGAAACAAAAATGGGACCTGAGAAGACGAGGAGAGAAGGCGGCTTCACAGTTGGGGAAGAGCAGCATTCGGTTGAAACGGAAGAAGCCATGAGAGAAGTTGTGTTGTAGTGATTGGGCCTGCTGCGGAAGTGAGAATGAATAGACAAGACAGATGGAGCCTTGTAATGGACCAAACCCCCAAAATAGCCAATTTCCGCCATTACCGAACTAAAACAGAATGAACCTTTTCATTTGGTTGCCAATTTTCAAACCGTCGGATATATTATTATTTTTTCGCCATTTGGCAGTAACCTTAATAACAGTGGTGTTTTGGACTGGTTTTCGTTCTATTTTGGCCCAACAAATCAAAACCTATAACTATGAAGCATTTTTCTATAAAAAAAATGACCGGCTAGAATGCAACTACGATGCATCACATCCAAAAATGCTCATGCCTTCGGGTTTGGGTCCTTTGGGATGGATTTTGCGACATAGTTCCGGTCAGTTTTTACATTGTGGAATGGATAAATTTCAAGGGAGACATACTTGTGAAGAAGCTTAAGCAAATGCGCTGTTATGAGCCATTCAATTTGTTTGGAGTCTTGGTAAAACCATGTGTGTGTTCAACCATATGATTTAGATCAATTCATTATTAATAAATCTTTAAACAAATTTAGAGAAATAGTTATGACTGTAGCTAGTGACAAAAATAAAATGAAAGTTATGATTGTACTAAATTCCAAGGTGAATATTAGCTTGTTAAGATTGTAGAAATTAGAAAATACTAAAATAGTGAGGAGAGATGTTCAATAAAAACGATCTTGTAAAGCGAGTAAAATAGAAAGGAGTAATATAGATTCGACTGATTGACAAATGACAAATTAACTATCGTGCCAGCCTGTATGTACCTAATAGCAACCAAATTCACCACGTTCTTCTACGGGTTTATAGGAAAACCATTTAACCAAACTAAAACAAATCTTTTAATAATCAACACGATTGACCGTCTGAGTAGCACCGGAGCCGCTTCATTGGAAAGTCATGCCGGAAACCACCGTGGGCTTTGGCTGCAGCGTGTCGCCACTCCTCGGCGAGCAAGCCATTAATAAGCTCGACTTGGTTGACCTCATTTCCACCTCCAAGCATACCGACGACAACACGACCTGGTGGTTTAGACTTCCGACGACCAGCACCAACAGGAACGTTCCTAAGTGCACCACCAGCTGTCCAGTAACGGTGACAGCTTCTACAAAAGTGTCGAGGCTGATTAACGTTGTAGTTATTAAAGTAACAGAACTTAGTCTCCATACTCTTACATCTTGGACACGCTATGATCTTGTCTGGACGTTTCTCTGCCGTCAGATCCGATGCTGATGATGTTGATCTAACGGCCGTTGTGTCCTCCGGCTCTAGCGGTTGTTTGTCTTCTTCCTTTTTCGTCGTGACTTGACTGTTAAATGCAATGGTTTTACCAAAGAGTTTAATCCCTTGAGAATCTTGAGTCGCCATTAAAATGTAAAGAGAGTTGAAGATTAGCTTCTGTTGCAGACTTGCAGCTAAGTAACAGAGAAGACGTCTTTTTATACATAAAGAAAATTAAACTTTATAGCAGGAATGGAGATAAAAGAGACTGAAGTAGTGGAGATTAAATAAATTATATTAGGCGCATTCATCGCTTTATTTTATGTAACTTTTGGGTCTAGACTTCATATCTACACGTAAAAGACGAATAGCAGTACAGATCAAGCTACAAAACTTTCTTTAAAAAGCTACTTATTTCAAAAGTCGAATTAGTAAATAGTTTACTGTAAAACCATAATCGAGTCCGAGTCCATAGAATGCACAAGTCTTATCTACACGTTTGCCCCTTTTTTGGTTCACTTTCTCTATTAAACGAATATCCACGCGTTTGTATAAAATAATGGGAATGAATATATATATTTATTACGCAACTATATTTAAACTAGTGGATGCTTGAACGTGAGCCAACTAGAGTAAGCTCAGTTGGTTTGAAAGAGATTCTGTATATCCATTACCCGAATTTGAGTGTGTTTTTAGATTATCAACGAATTAGAACTTTTGGGTTATCCAAAATATGGATCCAAATTAATGTTTTTTCAACGAAATCCATCTTCTTTAATTATAAAATATCAAAAACTACTAACGTACACGAGTTACGAGTTCGACTTTTGTAAAGCTTTAAATAATTTACTATTATCATAAGGGTTAAAAAATGCAACTCTCTAGAAACCTAGGAGTCTTGTATGGCACCCTAACTTGATATTTCTATGTCCGGATTAGTTTAAGTCTGGCCATGGACAGACCAGACACTTAGTCAGATACGGTTCTATTTTTATACTTAGTTAAAATTCGAATTATGACGGTGTGATAAGCCCAAATAATACATAAACTCAATCAAAGGAGTTCTAGTACAACAATGGTTCAATAAAATCCTTATTACATGTAACTAGACCCAAAAATTCCAGCCTTATTCCATCCTTCCACCATCCCGCCTTGGTCTCGCTTCTAGCTTAGCCACTTTCACGAACGTTGGGTGAATCATCACCTACAATCACGCAGATTGGATAAGCAACAGAATTGCTTAGTGAGTCGGTCATCCCGTCCCACCAAGCCAAACGAGAAATCGCAATCAAACAATAAATCAATCAAGTCAGAGACAAATCAGTATTCATGCACAGACTTCGCCTAAAACTGCTAGTTTAGCTACCCGGATTCACCCGAATCAGCCAAAGTAACATTCTGGGACGAAAATAGTAATCAATCAGTCAGAATTTACAGACAAGCAAGCAATCCTAACCCGTCTAAGACTTAATCCCACCTATTACCCGAAAACGAACCCAGATTGACCCACGGTCACGAACTCACCTTTACCTTAGCCTTTCCTGACACCTCTTGACGCTAGATGGTTCAGACTACACTGAACTTGCCTTTACCAACATGATTAACCTTTTCTCTCCCAAATCCGATCGAAATCGCCTTCCTTAGCTCACGAAACCCATTCCTTCTTTCCTTAGAGATTTTTCTCGTGAAATTAGGTTATGACGACGAGTCCAAGCATCTATTTATAGAGTTTTGGGCCGAAACTCTAACCCTAGCTCGCCCTGGTTCAATCCGGTCCAATCCCACTTAAATTGAACCAACTTCACTCCGCGGTACGATTCGGCCGTACCGGCTCTCGACCGGCCTAGCCAAATCCCGACCCAACTCGCTCAGACATCGACCCTCCCTGTCCGAAGGCCGACCCAGCCTGTTCGAACATCGACCCTTGGTCCAAAAAACTTGGACCTTGTCCGAAGGTCCATCCGTCCGTCCCAAAGAATCTGCGACCCGTCCGAACCGCGACCAATCCAGTCGGGACGTCCGTTTTCCGAATCCGACCAACATGTCCGGATCCAACCGTACTGTCTGAATTTCATGGACTTGTCCGAATTCCCATACTTAGCCAAATTTTCACGTACGTTGGGATTCCCATTGCCTTTCCTTGACTGAAACTCAACCTTTCTTGATTCATCTCGCCCATCTTTACATTAAAACCCCAACGGCTATATAACTTTCTGACTTTCTGACGTAACTACCCAACTTCCCATGAACCATTCCGGAATCACCCGAAGGTCTGCAGAAAGCGGGGGTTACAAGTCTCCCCCACTTCAAAGGATAAGTACTCAAATCTAAGGCTTAGACGGTCCAACCTTTTGTTTCTCAAATAACTTAGGAAAATTTTCCTTCATTCTGACTTCCGGTTCCCAAGTAGTCTCAACTTCCCCATCGCAGTCCCATTCAACCTGTACCATTCTGGTCTTTTTCCTTCTGTCCGCCTTGACCTTCCTGTCTAAGATTCGGACTGGAGTACCTTCAACTGTCAGGTTTTCCCTTAAGTTCCTTAGGGGTTTGACCACAACTCTTTCCTCATTGCCCAGACACTTCTTTAGCATGGAGACATGGAACACGTTGTGAAACGCTTCCAGTTCCACGGGCAGTTCCAACTTATAGGCCACTTTCCCAACTCTTTCTAAAATTTTATAAGGCCTCATGTACCTTGTCGTTAACTTAGCTGACTGTATTGTCTGTTCCTTACCCTTATATGTGACTGTTTTGAGATACACTAAGTCACCCATTGCAAACTCAAGCTCTTTCCTTCGCTTATCCGCATAGCTCTTTTGTCTATCTTAGGCATGTTTCATGTTAAGCTTAACCATCCTCATCTTTTCTGTTGTATTCTCTATGAAATCTCGCCCATAGATGCTCCGCTCCCGCACTTGGATCCAACATAGCGAGTTTCGACAAGGCCATCCATATAGTGCCTCGTACAGAGACATTCCAATACTTGTGTGATAACTATTGTTATACGCGAACTCGGCTAAAGGTAAGTGCTCCTCCCATTTACCGCCCCAATCCAACACACTCACCCGCAACAAGTCCTCAAGTGTCTGGATGGTACGTTCTGACTGACCGTCCATTTGCGGATGATAGGCGGTACTAGTATGGACCTTAGTCCCTAACTTGGTCTGAAGCGCTTTCTAAAACGCTGAACAGAACTTAGAATCTCGGTCCGATACAATGCTTATCGGTGCTTCATGCAACCGAACTATTTCCCTTACATAGATCTCGGCCAAATTTTCAGCAATGTCTATTCTATTGACCGCAATGAAGTATGCAGACTTAGTTAGTCAATCCACTATTAACCAGATTGCATCCTTCTTGTCACACATGGGCAATCCTGTTATGAAATCCATGGTTATCATGTCCCATTTCCATTTCGGAATAGGTAGACTTTGCAACAGTCCACTCGGAACTTGGTGTTCCGCCTTAACCAGTTGGCAAGTAGGGAATTCAGATACCTATTTAGCCACATCACATTTCATTCCTGCCCAATGGTAGAACATTTTCAGATCGCAGTACATCTTAGTCGACCCTGTGTGGATAGCTAACTTAAACTGATGTGCTTCCTTAAAGATCTCTGCCCGCAATCCCTGATCGTTCGGAACACACACCCATCCATTGACCAGAATCATCCCATTATTCGAAGTCTGGTACTCAGTCTTATTGTTCCCTGCAACCTTTTTCAGATTCTCATCCTTTTCCTGAGCAGCCCGTACTCTACTCAACAAATCTACCTGGTCCGCTGCACCCAAACCCAAAGGTTCTTCTTCCACTGTTAAGGCAGATAGGCTCAATGTCCCAACCATGCTAACCAGCCCTTCCAGTTCCTTCTCTGAGTCCACATCTACCCTTTTTCGATTCAGAGCATCCGCAACCAAGTTTGTTTTACCCGGATGGTAATCTATGTCTAGGTCATAGTCCGCTATCAGTTCCTGATGTATTTACATATTAGCATATTTCATAGCTTTCATATAGTTAATTTTGCATCCATAT